>JAOQML010000197.1:9775908-9789078 GCA_027568935.1 Erythroxylum urbanii
TGAAAATTGAAATTATAATATTTTAAATATTTGTATTGTTTTTAATTTTATATTTGTATAATGATGATTGTCTTTTTCTTAAAAATTGTGATTATTAATTTATTATTTATATGTGAAATATTTGAAAATTATTGTTATTTCATTTTAATTGTGATTATTATTTATTATTATGATTTTTAAAGTCAGGATTAAAAATATACAGTACAACTGTACAATATGATAATGGACTATTTTGCAAATTTTTAAAAAATTTAGAGACTATTTTATAACTTTAAAAAATTATTCGAAATGGTACTCGATATTGACTAGTACCGGTACAGTATAGTATCAAAACTCAATCCGGTACCGAGTCCGATACGGTATTCGCAGTAGGGAAATGTTAATAAGTGATGAAATAAAATGAAAAACTCAAAAAAATTTAAGAGCTTTAAGCTCTTGACAATTTTTTTATTTTGTGTTATAATTTTTTATGTGACAATTATTAGTTGTTATCCTCATAATTAGATCAACTTTATCTACAACTTATATTATCATTATTTCTAGTTAAGGTTATGACAATAATTATTTTAAGGTTATGACAATAATTATTTTAGTTTTTCATATTCTTGTTTTAAGAGAATTAGATCTTTGTTTAATCCTTTTACTAATTATCTTAAAAGCTTCTTGTTTAAGGGTTTTATGGTATGTAAAATATTTAAGATCAAAGAGCTTAAATCATAGATAATGTTTCTAATTTTTGAATAATAATTTTATTATTTTATGTATACATTTTCATACTATTTTATTAGTTCTAATCTCTTGTAATATTTGGTTATTATTATTGTTATTTTATATTAATAATAGTAAATGAGTGTATTGTTCTTGTAATTTTGAGTGTTTTATATTTAATACAATCATGTATTGTCTTAGTATGTATTTGGAAAGCATAATAATATAAATAAAGGATTAAAAATCTTAAAATAGTGAATAAAGAGAGGAAAAAGAGATTATTAAGTAATATTAAAATAAAAATTTAATAATAAAGTATAAATAAATATTATAAATAAAAATGTGTAGGGTTTGCCATGGTTGCATGTATCTCATGCATGCGGATGTAGCAGAAGTGTTAGAATCAAGATTCCGGTACCATGACAACTTGAAAATCACAGAATCTCACATGCATGCAAGGATATGTAAAGAACATGAAATAACAAGACTTTTTACCTTGTGTATCTCCTCCTTTCTTGTTTCTTCTCCTTGTTTGGGTTATTGCAAACACCAAACCCTCCCTTGATCTCCAAGAACACACAAAGATGGAAGAAGAAAAAACGTATAAAGGTTATTTGAGCACCAAACTAGAAGAGTTCTAGTAGATGCTCAAGATGATGGAAGACAGGTCGAGAATCTTGTTGCATGCACTTTGATTCATGCAACAATTGCAAAAATTTCAAGAACAAGACTCAAGACACACCTCTCTCACTCTAGAACTCTTCTAGAGCCCTTATGTTATCACTTGTATGTATAATAAGTGAAAAAACCTCGTGCACATAAGCGAAGAACTCACTTATATGTCACTTCGCAGCTTCTGTCACGATCGTGGCATGCCTCGCCTTAGGCTATGATCGTGGCCCTATGAGGCATGATCTTGACCTGTTTAAAATAGGCCATACATACTTGTTTTTCATTCGATCTTTTATGCGCGTGACCCTTAGGTTCCTGACTATTTTAGGCACTTGAATTAAGTCTTAATTCAAACACATCATGAAGGGTTTCATGATGCCTATTTACCAGAATATAAGTGGATTAACACATAAACTCTTTAATAGTTAATTATCCAACTTATGAACCTTTCCATAGACAATTACCGTGCAATTCGTCCTTTCACCATACTATACCCCACTTGGTTCAGAGTATGGGCTATGTGTCAACTCCCACTAGACTGACTACATCACATCTAGTCCAAGTGATGTTAGTTTTTGTCCTGTGATCTCATCACTCTATGTGTTATTAAATACTCTCTTCGTGACATATAATTACTCTAGCCAAAGACTTCTGAGTAAGACCCTGATAAGAGGCCCTAGGTATTATCTCTTTCTATCAGGAATGGTGAATCCTTTATTGGCTGCCCAATTACTTTCGAATATAAATAGCTATACCTAATTACCACCCTAAGAGCGACCTCGTCTTGAGGTAATAAGAAATGATGTCAAAGCACGGGATTTATATCCAAGATATCCTTGAGTATCTCAAGTCTAAGGATATTTTTACCATTGCTATGATGAGATTAATCATTGACATTCGATAGATCATCCATATGATAATCTCATAGCGGGTTATTCGATGTACTTACTACCTTTAGTAAGCATCCATATATTAACTTTAAACATCTCATGCTTACAGTTTATGAGATCCACTGCTTGATCAAATCAAGAAGTATAATATGTGCTAGTCTATCTGGATTAATAATGTCCTGTCTTATTAATCCTATGACTAGGGATTATTTAGATACTAATATAATTGCACATGATAGGAATCTCATTATCACGATCTCACTAGGATTTCCTTCATGCTATGTTTTGTATTATGGACTTTATTAATTCAATTTAAGATCAATATCAATTCACACATAAATGAATATCAATTCAATGAAAAATGCCTTTTGCTTTATTAATCAAAATAAAGTTTGTACAAAAATGATAAAGGTGATTGCCTTTAGAGCACTACTCTAACAATCTCCTACTTGCATTAAAACCATTCGCCTTTATATCTAATACCATATGCGAGTACATAAGAATCAAATTTTGTCTGAGGAAGTGGCTTAGTCAAACGATCAGCGATGTTTTGATCTGTGGGCACTGTCTCGATCTTTACATCACCTTTATCAGTTATCTTAGTGATCAGATGATATCTCTTGAGTACGTGCTTGGACCTCTGATGAGATCTCTATTTCTTGGCTTGCACAATAGCCCCATTGTTGTCACAGTGTAACAATATTGGGTCTACTATACTAGGAACCACTCCTATTTCCATTACGAACTTCTTAATCCAAACAACTTCTTTTGCAGCTACCGTAGCTACGATGTACTCTAACTCGGTCGTTGAAACTGTTGTTGTCTCTTGTTTGGAACTCTTCCAACTGACTGCTTCACCATTCAGTATGAAAATATAACATGACTGAGATTTGGAGTCATCCTGATCAGATTGAAAACTGTCATCTGTATGCCCACTCACTACGAGATCTCCATTTTCATATATAAAAAATGCATCATTTTTCCTTCTCAAGTACTTTAGGATATTCTTGACAGCTACCTAGTGACCCTTACTAGAGCATACGATATATCGGGTCTTGTACATAACATGGCATACATGATTGATCCTACCACCAAAGTATACGGGATCATACTCATGCAAATCCTCTCATCTTGCAACTTGGGACATAGAGCTTTCAAGAGTTTTATCCCATAAGTTATGGGAAGAAACCCTCTCTTGGATTACTTCAACTTCCTTGATCTATCTCTATAGATCTTTATTCCTAATATATAAGTTACTTCTCCAAGGTCTTTCATAGAAAAATTACGGGACAACTAAACTTTGATTGATTGCAAACTTGAGATATCATTTCCTATTAGTAATATATCATCCATATATAACACAAGGAATATGATAGCACTCCCACTAACCTTCTTGTACACACAAGATTCATCAGGATTTTGTGAGAAACCAAACTCTTTGATTGTCTCATTAAATCAAAATTTCCAACTCCTAGATGCTTGCTTCAATCCATAAATGGAAATTTGAAGCTTGCATACCTTTCTGTTATCTCTAGATATGAAGCCCTCAGGTTGTATCATATATATATCCTTAACTAGGTTTCCATTTAGGAAGGTCATCTTCACATCCATCTACCATATTTCATAACCATAATGAGTAGCAATGGTTAGGAGTATTCTAATGGATTTAAGCATAGCTATGGGGCTAAATGTCTCATCATAGTCAATTCCTTGTCTTTGATGATAACCTTTAGCCACTAGCCTCGCTTTATAGATAATCACATTACCTTCCATGTCGATTTTCTTCTTGAAAATCCACTTGCACCCTATGGGTTTTAAGCCTTCAGGTGGCTCAACTAAAGTCCATACTTGGTTTTCATACATGAAATCCATTTTGGACTTCATGGCTTGAAGCCATTTTTCATATTCTGAACTCTTCAGAGCCTCTTCATAGGTTGTAAGCTCATCGTCCTTTATGAGCAATACATCATTGTATTGGCTTACAAGAAATTCATATCTCTCTTGACCATTGCGTATCCTACTTAACCTACGAACATTTTATGTTAGAAGGTTCAACTGTTGTCTTATCTCTATGAACAACAATTTCGGGCTCAGCAATTGATTTGCGTCTGTTTGAGCATCATGAACTTCATCAAGTCAAATTTGCTCCCATTTTCTTCTCTTAGAAGAAAATCTTTCTCTAAAAAGACAGCATGCCTTTGAAGGGACTCTATTTGTGACATAAATAGTTGTCTCGAGTGTATAAACCCAAAAGGATTTTGGTAGATCTGCTAAGCCCATCATCGACCTTATCATGTCCAACAAGGTTTGGTTTCTCCTTTCAGCTACACCATTATGTTGTGGTGTGTAAGGTGGAGTCCACTAGGATGTTATCCCATTATCTTCGAGATAAGTTAGAAATTCCTCATTTAAGTATTCACCATCTCGATCTGATTGAAGTGTCTTAATACTTCTATCGAGTTGTTTCTCTACTTTATGTCTAAATTGTTTAAACATTTCAAATGCTTCAGACTTGTATCTCATTAGATACCTATCCCCATATGGCTAATAATCATCGATAAAAGTAATGAAGTACACAAAACCAGCATGAATGGACATCGGACCACATACATCAGAATGTATTAGGTTTAATAACCTATTCATTCATTCACCCTTTCCTTTAAAAGGTAATTTTGTCATCTTGCCTAATAAGCAGGATTCACATTTGTCAAATGATTCATAATCAAATGACCCTAAGCTAACCTTCTTGTTGGCCCCAGGTCTCGGTTTTTATTTCGCAGCGACAAGGTGCCAAAATTAGGGGAAACTTTGAAATAAAAATATATACATATAAAACTAATATCAAGATATAAAGAATAAAATTTCTTGGTGGGAGTAAAAACAAATAAAAAAATTAACAGCCGTGTATTGGAAAATGTCACGGCTCTGACATCAAGGAGTTATGGGCATGAGTCAGAGGAGTCGCAGTCGTGCTTTTGCACAAATGTGAAATTTTATGAATAGTGGGGGTTCGTCACGATCGTCCTTGTGCACGATTGAGACATCCATGAAAAATTGGGGTTGTCACGATCGTGCATGTGCATGATTGTTAGGGATGGCAGTGGGTTTTCAACCCGATTAATATTTGCATTACTCAACTCGAAAAAATGGACATGGAGGCTAAAAAATGGATTTTAAATAAATTTTAAATGGATGCTGAAAAATGGATGTGGATATAGATTTGGATATGGGTCTAGTGAGAACCCGAACCGATGGATACCCATATCCTACCCATTTTTTAAACTCTATTTTAATATTTTTTTGAATATTTATGGATAAATATAATAAAATATTAATATTTTCTAAGAAGAAACAACTTTAAAATTCCCACCTTACTCCTTAGTTCTCACCTTTTTCATCATATTTTATTTTCTTAAAAGATGATAATAATGTAAATGATATGGAGATGGAGTTTTGAATGTTGTGGAGTTCACGTAAAGATAATTTGAAGCTTTGGATATTTTAATCTTGTTCCAGTTCTTGATTGTGAAAATATATGTTTTCTTTGCACTAAACATTATGATTTTTATTATTCCAATTTTATGGTTTTTTAAGACATACAAATAAAAATCCTGACTTATTATTATTAAACTAATATTGATTTGGACCGTTCGCAAAAATTTGCTCTTTATATTTTCTATTTAGAAGTTATATTTTTATGTGTTATACAACCTGATGGATATCCAAAAACTTGAACAATCCAACAGATTTGGATATGGGTAGTAAATTATAAAAACCGATGGATATGGATATGGATATGGGTAGAGTAATACCCGAACTGAACCCTACCTATTGCCATCCTTAATGATCGTGCAATCCCGACTGCACACTCCTACTTCAAATCATCATAATTTTCAATCTTAAGGTCAAAAAATTATAAACTTTATGTCGTTAGAAAGTTAAGAGAAAGAGCTACAACTTTCATGAAGACAATTTTGTCTAATTATGCCTAGTTCATTATAGCTTATTCATTAAAGATTCAGAACACATTTTCCTCCCCTTTTTCCTTTCTGCTATTTATATACATTCTTACAAAAACAAAAGACCCGAATCCAACAGACACAATTCATACATATAAGACTCCCATGAAAATAATTGCTTCAGAAAAAAACCTATTCAAAAGCCATTGAACGACTAATAATTTATTCCCAACACAATTGACACTAACAGAAAAGAAATTTCTGCATATATAAAAAAGAAGTTCTTTAACCCTTCTTTCATTCATTTCTCTAGAAGACAAAGTTTCATCTCTTAGAAGTTGCAAGGTTTATACATAACTTCAATTACATATTCAGAGTCAGCACAGTAGCATAATACAAAAATACAATCATGAATGTTCATGTTTGATATGCCTCTAAAGTACCAAAAGTTTCTGAAACTAACTTGTTACAAAAATAGAAATTCTTAGAGTCAACAGAAGTTTTTGCAAGGTTCAAAGTTGATATGCTATTTCTACACCTGAGGAGTGAAAAGATAATGGGGTGACCTGGGAAGCTTAGTGGCTAATACGTTTATAGCCAGTGATAACAAACCACACACAATTAAGCATATAGGCATACATATATATAAATATATATATTCACTTCATATTAGTCTTAGCAAGTCACATAAATAATATCATATAATCATTTAATAATCAAACTATAACACTCAATTATGCTTTATGTTCAACAATTCAAGATGCAATGTACAAACATAATGGCTCGAAAGAATCCAAAAAACAGAATGGTGAAATCGAAGTTTACACCATGAACAAAATGAGTCCATTTTTTAGAGCTCATGTGCCACAAGTAGGCAGCCAGGAGAAGGCTTTAGGTTAATATGCACGTGACGAATATAATGGTATCTCTCTTACCCACACAAGCAAATATTCAATGCTTACATATTTCATATTTTCATGATTCTTGAAGTTTTTATGTTTTTCATCAATACAAAATGCAGTATCTTTCAAGGTAAACATAATATCAAATTCACAGAACATTTTTCTCACATTCACAATGATTCAAGACAAGCAATTTAGCATACATATAAGTAAATATTTTAGCTCATCATCACAATAACTATAAACATACTACCCACCTATTTACTTATAAATCTAAGCTTAATTTTTTTTCTTCCTCTTACTCTTGATTTCGAAGTTCTTGGTTCCCTTCAAATAAACATATTTTCATTCAATCAATATACATGAATAAAACTTTCATAAAGCTATATTATCCAAAAATAAGCTTAGACTTAATCTACTCTTAGTTTATCTAAGCTAGAAGAACTAAGATCTATTTAAAAGTTCATAAAAATATAAGAAAAGAATCTCGGTTCTCTTCTTTCTCTCTTCATTTTTAGCACATAACCTATTTTCTCTACTTCCTTTTTCTATCGAAACAAGAAGACTAAATAAAGGTTATCTAAAACTCAACTGAATATTCTTCTTCCTCTTCTATGCTTCAGTTTCTCCTTCTCTTCTTCTAGTTTCTTCTACATCTTTCTCTCTTTTTCTTTCATACTATACATGACTCTCTTCTCTTCTTTTCTTATTAGTTTAAGACAAACTTTTTTCTTTCCATGTAACATCCCATTACCTCATGATTAGGGTTAGAACCCTAGGATGCTATATATGAGAGTTTATTGAGAATTTAGAGGTGCGGTTTATGCATCATTTGGCATACTCATACACATGAATAATTTTGTCTTGAAAATTATTCACGTGTATAAGTGACATTTTTTAGGTATAAGTGATTTTTTTATGTGATTAAAGTGTGAATTATGAATTAATTGTCTTAAAAATTGAATTGGTGTGTATTAGAATTAATTTTGTATTTTTGAAGACATTTTGGAATTTATCAAATATTTGGAGTATTTTAGACTAACAAAAATATAGAAATAAGAGACAAATTGTTGGTTGACAAATGGATAAATTATGGGGTGATATATGGACCTATAACTAAGAGACAAATGGTAGCTTATCTAGTGAACAAGTGGAAGACATGCATTGGAGACATATGTTAAGCCTTAAAAGAGACACCTAGTCATTAGGAAACATGTTTCTCCACCGAAAACTTGTTAATTTCTGGAATTTTTGCTGAAGTGTGTAGTATAAACCAAGTAAGTTTTATGATAGTGCAAATAATTTCTGTTAATGTCTTAAGGTTTGCTAATGAATGCATACATGAATGGTGTATATTTTCATGCTTGTGGATTGATGCATGCGTGAATGGTGCTGATGCATGTGTGTGTGGTGAAGGAAGACGCAAATTCGTGATATAATTAACAAGGTGTAGGATTATGATGATTGAAGTTAAATGAAGAGTAGGGAAAATGCTGAAATTGATATATATATAAAAGTATGAATTAGGTTCTGTTTCGAATTGTGATTATTCATGAAATTATAAATTATAACTAGAGAATTTTGGACTGAAAAATCTGGATTTTACTGAACCATCAACTTGAGATGATAGAGAAATGATAGAGAAGTAATAGAACATTGATAATGAATTATGCTAGAGTATGTTATATGCAGTATTTTTACTGAACATACATCTGTATTTTGGCCATAACTTGATCTGTGAAAATCCAAATTCGATGAATTTTGATTTGGAGTAAACTAGAGTCATAGGGATATATTTTTTATGAAGGAATCTAATTTGAAATTTGTCCTTAAGAGTCTTGAAATGTGGCATGAAGTTGAGAGTTGTGTTCTGCTGAGGTATGAGGAACAGTATGGAGTATTTTGATTATAACTTGCACGATACTTAACCAAAGATTTTGATGTCATTAGAAACTTAAGACATATAGTAACATTTTATTAGAAGAAAGTGTTGTCTAAAAACTTCTGTTTCTAGGTCAAAAATGGCAAGAAAGGAAGAAAACACAGCAGGTCACGATTGTGCATCGGCACGATCGCGACTCTGCTGAGGGATGTGGGAAGTATCGTGACTCTACTGAAGAAGGAAGAAAGTGCACGATCGTGACCCAAAAGGCTTTATCAAAAGGTATTTTTTGGATGTTTTTTTAACCTAATTCAAGTCAAGATGATACCATATGAGGCATGTAGGTTTAAATAAGCACTTAAATGAATTTAATTGATGTTGAATGAAGGGATTAAAGTGAGAAAAGAGTATTAGAGATTAAAGATTGTTTTAAAGGTGTTGAAATTTCTTATAAAGAGTATTAAAGAAATATACCCGAGAAATTGTCATTGAACATGCATGATATATGATACATTCATAAATGTATTTATGACCGATTATTTTTATGAAAATGCACATGAGTGACATATAATTGTATATGAATTGCATATAGAGGAGCAAGTCGAGCGATTGATTCCAGATATTGCCGAGATTTGAAGGCAATAAGCTAAAGGGAGCATTTGTGATTTAACCTAGAAAATCTTCCTAGGATTGTTTGATTTATTCTATTTAACTTTTAATTATTGAACTATTGTGATCTGAATATGTATTCCGGACTTTAATAGTCCGAGGAGTTTAATAGTCGAGAATGTATTAGAAGTGTTATATTTGCATATGACATTTGAATGATATATGTTTGCCACTGAATTCTGAATGCTCAACGAAAGTTGAATGCTGAAGTGAGGTCTGATGAATATGAGATTCTGCCTGTGCATCCTAAGTGAATGCTATTCGTGGCATATTCTGTTATTTGATGCATTTCATAAAATGCATGCTCAAATAAAGGCGTTGTGCTCAGACTAGCCAGTTTGAAAGAGCTATAAGCTCAGTATTCTGCATGTAATGCTCTACTTCATGATTTCTGTTCTGACTGAGCCTAATAGGCCAGTATCTGTTTCTGTATTTGAAAGACACTCGGTTACAACAAATAATAACAAATCTGGAGTCTCATATGCATATGCATTTGAACATTTATGATTATGAAATATATGCTTGTGAAATCTTTTCTGAAGTTGTGATGTGAAAGTGATATGTTATGATAATGTGTTTGATTGGGATGTACAAGTTTTGAAAGAATGTATGTGATGTGTATGACATTCTTTATGTCTTATTGTGATTGTTGGTTATATGATATTTGGGTTTTGTGCCTGAAGCGAGATCATTAATGATGGTTTGCTCATTGAGTTCGTAAAATTCACCCAAAATTACAACGTGACTTTTCAGGTACGAGACAGGAGACCTAGATTTCTAAGATCTTCTAGAAGAACTTTTTGGACTAGAATGACTCAAAGGTCTGTCAGCTAGCAATCGAGGAGTTATAGCTATTTTTAAATAGTTAATATATGCCATGTAGAACTTGTGTATATTCGCTGTAAATATTGGTTTTTGATGACTCAGTGTAAACTTTTATGAATGAATGAAATGAGAAATTGAGGTTTTAAGTATTGTGTTTTCTTTATGACGCCATTTTAAAGATTAAGTTTGATCCAACACACCATTGTCATAGGATATGTACTCGGATATCCTCTAGATGTTCAGGTTTGTATTTTATGGCAGTGGGGTGCTACATTCCAAGCTTACCCTTCCATATTTAATCTAATGCCTTCTAACCCCTTAACTTAATTCTAATTCTTCCTTTTAATCCATGCAACCACACGTAATTAATTGTATACCTAATTAAACTCAAAAATTGCTAATTCAAGAATTCCAATTTATATTCATGCTTGCTAATTTAATAAAATAAATTCGAAGAAAAATTCGGGGTCCAACAATATTGGTCTCACTCTTTAGCTTAGGTTATCAATTTTCTTTATCAATGCTTTCATTTGAACTACTATGTAATAATTGCATCCATATTTTTGTATGATTTGTGGTTTATATGCCAATGCTCTACCTGATTTTCAATAATAGAAATTCATTACCATCTTCTAAATTAGCAATAAGATAGCTTTTAAAGTCTTATTGTTCAAAGTTTCCTCAGCTATTGCATATATCATCTACATTGTTGCATACTCTAATTCATTATAGAAAATTTATAACTATATAGGTAAACCATAGTATAGGAACCTTTTTAACAAGTCCTTGTATCTCTTCATAACTTATATCATTTATCATTGTTATAAGTAGGAGAAAATGTTGTATTGAAGCTTTATAGTCTTTACTGGTAGGAAGCCCTTTGCTAAGAACTTCTCTATTAAATTCTCCCATATAGTGATTGGACCAGTAAGGAAGGACTTTAATTACTTCTTTGTTTGATTCCTTAATGAGAATAATAACGATCTTAACCTTATAGCATCTATGATTTCTTCATTTACCTTGAATTTGTCTCATATCCCTAGGAAGATGGCCATATGCTTATTGGATATTCATTTGGTAGACTACTAAAGTTTACAAATTATTAAAACAATTGAATAATGCCCAAAGTGATCTCAAAGTTATTTTTTACAACTTGATGTCTAACTATATTGGACTACATCTTTATGAGTGCTGGTTTAGCATAGTCTAACTTGGTTATCGATAAGTGCGCATTAGGATATGTTTTTATAGGTAATTAGCAAGTGTTTTTTTGCATAATTGTGGTTTATTATTCTAGTTTAGGATTCATTTTGTATGTTTCCATTAAGTTTGATTTCCATTGTTGTTCTTACTATTTGATGCTAATTGAGGGTAAGAATTGACTATTTATATATAGGAAAGAAAAGGGAGCAACTTGGAGGTTGAATAAAAGATTAAAGAAGAGAAGACAAGGAGAGTGCATCTATGCCAAATTCCCACGTTTGTGGGAATCATGCAAATTCCCATGAACGTGGGAATCATAGAAGAAATGAGAAGTGCATCTGTGTGTAATTCCTATGCTCATGGGAATCATGCAAATTCCCACAGACATGAGAATTGTAATTCGAGGCAATCTGGGAGGCTTTATTAAACTTAGGGTTTTTGGACTATAAAAACATCATTAAGCCTCCATCTTCAAGAGAGACACCCACTTGTAGAAACACCATCCTTGACTAAAGAACACATGTTTGGAGCATTGAGGAAGGATTGAAGACAAGGATCATCATTAAGATTGGGCAAAATAGCACATCAATACCAAAATTCCAGATTTTGGAAAAGAAGAGAAGGAGTATTTCTATTCAATTTTTTGTCATTTAATCTCTTCTATTCTTTGTAAAAATGGATTCTTTGAATGTTGATGATATTATGGAGACTATGTTAGGTTGATTTTATTTTAGGGATTGCTTTTGGAACTATTATGTTGAACTCCTATTTTATTAAATTGAATGCCATTGTCTTTGTTGATTGTTATTTTTTATTGTCATCTTGCAACGAATCGAGAGAGTGAGTGAGATGAAATTCATGTAGGATTGTACAACAAGAGTTGGCGACCTATGGACTAGCAATCATCATGTTGATTGAATAGTTAGAAGAGAGATCTCGATTAGTCAATTGATCACCCAAAGGATAGTTTGATAACTAATTGAATTGGTAGAGTTATTGGGTATGTTAAGAGATCATCCAATTGATTCCCATTAATTCGATTAGGGATAAATAAATAGTTACACCTTGAGAGAGGGTAATTAGTACATTTAGAAATCTAGGGTGAGTCATAATTCAATCTATAAAATAGGAGAGAGACAAAATAGGAAAAAGTAATCTTTAGTATTTAGATTCTTGAATTCAGATTTTTTGCAATTTCGTTATTGTCCATTGTTTACATTAGTCTTATAATTTTAATTTAAAATTCCAGATTATTTGCGTTTCATAATTTAGTTTCTTAAACAAAGTTGTGTCTAAATTAAGCGGTGTCTAGGCATCAATCCATATGGGATCGATATCTGATCTTTTTACTACAAGTCACGACCCATTCACTTGCAGTTTTTGAGCATAAAACAAGTAGATAGGTTTAACAATCCATCATCAAAGTTTGAATTTCTTCTTCTGTGAGATCAACTTCTTAT
>JAOQML010000197.1:9798754-9832280 GCA_027568935.1 Erythroxylum urbanii
GACTATTTTGTAATTTTAAAAAAAATTCAAGGACTATTTTATAAATTTAAAAAATTACCTGAAACAGTACCTAGTATTAACTAGTACTGATATATTATCGTACCAAAACTCAATCCGATACTAAATTTAGTAATATTCGCAATATTGCTACTGTCTATGTCTGGCCAAGAATTCCAAATTGACCCCTAACTTATTTGGATATTCCCAATGTACTGATGGCTGCAAGAATTGGAAAGCAATGCTCAACTTTCCATAATGTACTCTATTATAAATTGCAAATCCAGCAAAATTGCACGTTTTTCGGTAGCTGTACATTAACGGAATAATCATAGGCCGGAATATTCCGTTAGCTGGCTTATCCATGAGCCTGTCCTTATGAGAAAACAAGTGAAGCGATCCTCCGTTTCCAAATTAAGAGTGTCTCATCTCCGCCTCCTTAGAGCTTCCTTTATCGCGATGCAAATGGCTTCATACTGTATAGTTGTTTAAGGTAATGCACCTTGCTTTGGTAACTCAACCACAAATTTAATAACAATTGTCAATGTCCAAAATTTCGCCAACATTGGTTAAATAGGACAATGTCAATCAGACAACATATTTGTCCGAACTCTTTCATTAATTCCAAGTGCTGGAGTCATGAAGCATTCACAATGTTATTATCATATTTTTCATCGACTAATTTTGCCAGGTAAATTTTCATTTGATGTCACAAATCATAGCCCTAGGGTGTCAACAAGCAGTTGTTACTCTCAACATAAAGATGCCAGACTGTTGCTTTGTCCATGACGAAGGTAGAACTAGGACAATAAGCATATATTTTTCTCACCATTGATTAAGTCGAGAGAGGCAAAAATTAAACGGCAAGCAGAACTGCTAAATGTCCGCCCCTGCATTTGACCAAGTTCGGGCTTGGACGATAAGACAAGATATGAGATGGAACAATATTTATGAACTACCGTAGCCATGTCTGGTGTTGGGTTTCTTGGGTCCCTCCAATGTGAAAAAAAATATTAGCTCATAAATCAATTTTATAATGCAGAAAGAGGTACAAGGATTTATGGATCGCCTCTTTCAATAATTTAGAGAGGACCAAACTTGAGACAAGTCAAGGAGTTCGCTGTGATTAAGCCTTTAAGTTTGGAGATTAACAGTTAACTAGTACAAGTTTTCACCCTTTGCATAGGAAAGTTTTAGGTTACAATGCTACCACGACATTTGAATAGAATAGGAAGTAAACTGTTTAGAATGAGTAGCTTTCTATTGGTCTTCATTAAGTCTTCATAATCTTGCAAATTCATTCCTACATTTGTTACTAAGAACATGAGCTAAGAATTGTTCTATAATCCGGGCAATGAGCTTCGGTAACTTTGAGTCTGTAGCTCGTTTAATGTTCTTAAAAATCCTAGCACTCCTTTTATTTCAAATAGCAAAAATTGAACATCTTAGAGCAATAGTAAAGCAGACTTTGTTTCCTTGCGTCAATAAGTGTTCTATTAATCATTTGTTCTGCCTAAATGTTGAATTGCGGGTGAAGTACACATCAAACTACATTTAGATGATCAATTTTCTAATATAAGTTTATAAGAGGAGTTATAAGTAAGTAATGTAATTTATGTTAGCTCAAGGTTTATTATTAATGATTTTGATGATAACTATATAACATTTCAAAATTCAAATTAGTTTTATATCCTTGCATAAGTAACTATATAATTCTTAAAAGGAAATGATATTAGAGGATAAATACTTCATTTCTTGCAAGAACCTTCTTAATGAACTTAGCTTATTAGAAATGATTCCACAATATCCAAAAAGATCTTGCTAATCACATGATTCGAACAATTAGCTTAGATGTTTTTGTCAAAACTTTCCTCTTATCGTCTGAATATTGGAAGATTCCAGCAAAGATATCAAAGATTTGTTAGATATAAAGTCAACTCAAAATAGAAATGAAACAACGGCCAGTTGAAAAAAATAACTACTTAAGGAAGAGCCACTATACCGGCGAACTAGTTAGATTTTCAAAATACTTCAGCAGTATCAATATTCTTGAAAGTTATATCAATTTCAAATACCTTATATCTTAGAAAGTAAAATCATTCTATTTGAGAGAGATTGTTATTCCTTGAAAGCTTACATTGAGCAAACTTTATATTTATTTTTGTTGAGAGCTTCTAGAGGATTGTTAAACACTACGAGTATGGAAGGTTTGACGAACTTTGAAAAAATGTCCTTGTGAGCATAGAGAGGCTCGCCAAAATTTACTACTAAGAGTTTTTATAGTGAAATACCCAAGTTGGATACCTGGGTACTAGATGTAGGCTTCGTTATAAGTCAAGCCAGTATAAATTGACTGTCATTCTTTCTCTCTTCTTAACTTTTAAATTTTCACATTATAGTGTTTGTGTTTTCAATTTATAAAGAGCCTCCTTCAGTTTTATAATAGGCTACTTCTGTTTTAATATCGCAAGAGACTCCTTTCGTTTTGAAAGTTAACAGGCTTTTTTCATTTCTTAAACTATTAATAGGCTCCATCGTTTTAAAAGTTAAAAGGCTCCTTTCGTTTTTTTAAACAATTAATAGACTCCTTTTGTTTTAAACATTAACAGGCTCCTTTCAAAAGTTTATTGGTCCTTTTTATCTATAGACTCATTTTGTTTAGTAGGCTCTTATCGAATTGATAGTACCTTGCAATTTTTTTCACTCATAATTCACTCCTCTCTTATGTATATTTGCTTTATCATTTAGTACCAGAGCGAGATTTCACATTTATTGTCTTTTACAGCATGTGATAAATCACGGCAAACAATTTGAGAAGCCTTGAAGGACAATCCGTCTTAAAGACTCCTTATTTCAATGGAAACAATTATTCTTGTTAGAAAGAGAGAATGACAATTTATCTTTAATTCGTAGATATCAAAATTTGGCAAGCTATCAAAGTTGGAGCCACACCTCCTACTACTAATAACGTAAAAGTGTGTACTGATGCTAATAGAAGAAATGCACAGCTGAATGCCAAAGTAAGACATCATCTGATCTATGCGTTATCTCCAAAAGAGTATGAAAAGATATCCTATTGTTCTACAGTAAAGGAAATGTGGGACAAACTTCAAATCACTTTTGAAGGAACAAATGAGGTAAAGAAACATAGAATAAGTCTTTTAGTGCATCAATACGAAACTATTTGCATGAAACAGGGAGAAATTATAGACGAATTATTTAAATGCTTTAACAACGTCATCAGAGCCTTAAAAAACTTGAGCAAGATAAATCCCAATGATGAGCTTGTAACAAAGATTCTAATATCACTGCCAAAGGAATAGAAATTTAAAGTGATAGCTTTAGAAATGACAAAGGATCTCAATACTATCTCCCTCGACTGGTTAAAAGGAAACTTAATGATCCATGAAGCTGAGCTTAGGCTAAAAGAAGGATCCTTATACAGAAGAGGAATGACACTAAAAGCAGCTGATGAATCAAATCCATCAAACAGTGATGAAATCGACACTGAGTTGCAAATAAATAGAGATGACGAATTCAATTTCATGGTCAGAAAATATGCCCACTTCTACAAAAAGAAGCTAATGAAGAAAAGAGAAGGAAACAAGAAACTGAAAACAATATGTTCCTATCAAAAGGCAATAGCAGTAACAACAATACACAAAACAATCAAATCATATGTTATCACTACAAGTAGCCTTAATACACAATACTAGAATGTTCTCTTCTTTAAAAAGACAAAACAAATAATAGAAAACTCAGAAAGCAAGCTTAACTGCAGCTGGTCAAATAAGGATTTTGAAAACTTTGAAGAAGAAAAGCTTAAAGAAGTCAGCAATGTTTGCTTTATGATCGAATCAGGAGACGATGAGATATGCTTCAGAACAGAGACTAGAGAAAATCAATGGATAGCTGATAGTAGTTGTTCGAGACACATGAAAGGAGAAATATCACAATTCAACTATATTGAAAGGAAAGATGGAGGTAATGTTGTCTTTGCTGATAAAAACAAGGCAAAGTCACTGGAATTGGTAAAATTGGTGACTAATTCTGCTTCTATTGATAATGTTCTTTATGTTGATAGATTGAAACATAACTTGTTAAATGTAAGTAAATTATGTGATAAGGGCTATAGAGTCACTTTCTATACATCTCATTATGAAATAATTGATAATCTTAATGATAATATTGTATTTGTTGGTCCTTAAAATCATAATATATATTGTGCTTAATTGGAAGACATATCTTCATAAAATGTTAAATGTTTTGTTTCACTAGAAAAGGATTATTTTATTTGGCATAGAAGATCTACACATGCTAGCATGAGCATTTTATCAAAATTATCCAAAAATGAGTTAGTAAGAGGACTACCAAACTTGAAGTTTGAGAATAATCAGGTTTATGAAGCTTGTTTAAAAGGAAAACATACTAGAAGTAACTTTCCTCCTAAAAAAATTATGAGTACTAACCAACTGTTTGAACTTGTACATATAGATTTATTTGGTCTTATTAAGCTTTGGCAGTAAACACTACGGTTTTGTTATAGTAGAAGATTATTCTAGATTTACATTATTTTATTTCCTATCAAATAATGATGATACTTTTGAAGTTTTTAAGAAGTTTTACTGAAAAATTTAGATTGAGAAAGGGTACTGCATTACATTAATTCGGAGCAATCATGGAGGAGAATTTGATAACAGAAAATTTGAAGATTTCTTTAATGAAAATGGTATAACTCATAACTTTTCATTCCCAAGGACTCCTCAACAAATGGAGTTGTTGAGAGAAAGAACAGGACCCTTGTTTGATATGACTAGGACAATGCTATATGAAAGCGGTCTATCTCATAGTTATTGGGTAGAAGCTATATTTACTACTTGTTACATATTTAACAAGTTCCTTATAAGACCTATTCTCAAAAAGACCCTTTATGAGTTGTGGAAAGGAAGAACACTGAATGTTGTTTACTTTTGAGCATTTGGTTGCAAGTGCTTTGTTCTAAGTAATGGAAAAGATAACCTTGGAAAGTTCAACTCGAGATCAGATGAAGCTATTTTTCATACAGTACTGTTACTAAAGGATTCAAAGTTTATAATAAAAGAATAAAGAGGATAGAAGAAGTAATACATGTAGCATTTGATGAAGCACTCCCCTCGATAACAGCTGTTGATTCAAATGTTGAAGAACATCTTTTGGTTCCTAAAAATACATTATAGACTCAAACTACACCTTTAATACCTTCAGAATTATAAGATTAAGAAGGTCCTTTTGAAGCCAAGACAGAGCAGGCTCCTTCATCTCAGCAGAAGCCTATGCAACAAAGAACACCAAGAGAATAGAGAGGTTTAGATACACATCAGTACATTATGGGAGACCCTTTTAAAAGTATAAGAACTAGATCATCCTTCAAAAACAATTATGTTGCTTTCATTTCACAATTAAAGCCAAAGATAGTTGAAGAGGCTCTTACTGATGAAAATTGGGTTTCATTTATGAAAGACGAATTAAATCAGTTTCACAAAAAAAAAGTTTGGAATCTAGTACCTCGTCCACAAAACAATTCAGTCATTGGAACTTGTTGGGTATTTTGAAATAAATTTGAAAAAATTGGTAAGGTGGTAAGAAACAAAGCTAGACTTGTAGCTCAAGGTTATAATCAACAGGAAGGTATTGATTTTGATGAGACTTATGCACCAATTTCTATATTAGAATCAATTAGAATTTTACTTGTTTTTAAATGGTATAAAAATTTTAAATTATTCCAAGTGGATGTTAAAAGTTCCTTCTTAAATGGATATACTAATGAAGAAGTGTTTGTTAAAAAACCTCCAGTTTTGAAGATGAAAATTATCCTAATTACGTGATGAATTTGACTAAAGCTCTGTATGGTCTAAAGCAGGCTCCTCGAGCATGGTATGAGAGGTTAAGTAACTTTCTACTTGAGAATAACTTCAAAAGAGGAAAGGTAGATAAAACCTTATTTATTAAGAAAAAGGAGAACGGTTTACTCATAGTGCAAATATATATTGATGACATAATATTTGGTGCTAATAATCAATCCTTATGTGAAGAATTCTCAGCTTTAATGCAGAGGGAGTTTGAAATGAGTATGATGGGAGGACTATCTTTTTTTCTCAAGTTGCAAATTAGGCAAACAGAAAAAGGAATCTTCATTAGTCAAGACAAATACACAAAGGAACTCATCAAGAAATATCATTTTGAGGATGCCAAACTAATGGGTACTCTTATGTATACTGGAACAAAACTTGATAAGAATGAAGAAGGAAAAGCTACAGATGAGATAAATTACAGATGAATGATTGGATCACTACTATATCTTACAAGTTCAAGACTAGACATTATGCTTATTATGTATCTTTGTGCAAACATTCAATCAAATCCAAAAATGCCACCTTCAAGCAGTCAAGAGGATCTTTCGCTAGCTTCTTAGAACTATGGACTTTTGATTATGGTATACAAAAACTAATTCATTTAATATAGTTGGCTATTGTGATGCAGATTATGTAGGTGATAAAGTTGATTGGAAAAGCGCAAGTAAACACTGTCAATTTCTTGGAGGATGTTTAGTTTCTTTGTCTTATAAGAAATAAAATTGCACAGCGCTTTCTACAACTGAAGCAGAATATATAGCAGCTACTAGTTGTTGTACTCAAATCTTATGGATGAAACATCTAACTCCAGGACTTTTCTCTGAACTTTGATCATATTCATATACCATGTGACAAATACAAGTGTAATAAATCTCTCTAAGAATCCTGTGCATCATTCTAGGACTAAGCATATAGAAATCAAACATCATTTTCTTAGAGGTCATATTTTAGAAGGAACCATTGATCTTTTGCATGCTAAACTGAAAATCAAGTAGTTGATATCTTTACTAAGCCACTTTCTAAAGATAGATTTTGTGAGTTAAGAAAAGAGCTTATTATGTGCATATTATCTCATATTAACTCCGTATGAAGATTCTATGCTACTTCTCCTTGCAAATATTAGTAGGCTCCTTCTAATATATTTTTATGGCAGGCTCCTCTTAGTTTAGAAGGCCCCTTTTAGTTTAGAAGGCCCTTTTTAGACTAGAAGGCTCCTCTTAGTTTAGAAGGCTCCACTCAATTTAATAGGGTATAATACTCGTGTCTTTAAAAAGCAGTTATTAAATAGCATCATTTTAGCTTTTAAAAACACGCGCATGCCTCCCTAATAGCTTTTTGTACGTGACTAACAAAAGATACGCAGATGATCACACCTCCTCTATTAGCGTGTATGATTGTTCATCTTCTAGTTACCTTTATCGTTCTCAAAAACTCCATTTTTCCTCACTAAACCCTAACTCTCTATTTCTACTCAAATCTCCTAAATCTCAATAGCTTACTTGAAATGGCAAAAACAAAATCCAAGGGTCAAAAGAAAACCTTGACTCCCACTACTAGCCATGGCAAAACTCTCCACCATAAATAAAAGTTTGAAACTCTTGTTTCTGAATCTTTCTCTTTGTCGTCAATTGTAGGATCATTAAACACCTCTACTAAACTTGTTTTTTTTCACCTCTATTAAAAAGTCCCAAGGTTTAGAAGCATTTACTTAGAAGACTCCAGACCAGAGAAAGAGAAAGATTTTGGCTATGTTGTCTCTAGAATCAAACTCTGATTTATCTTTTGAACAAAATGAATTAACAATCAAGCTATATATCTCTGACTCTGATGAAGAAGGTTATGATTACTCAAACCGTAGCTCATCAGAAAAATAAGAAGAAGAAGGAGAAGAAAAAGGAGAAGAAGAAGAATAAAAAGAAGCAGAAGAAGAAAAAGAAAAAGAAGAAAAATCTTCTAGTAAGGAGAAGCAAACAAGAAAAGTAAGGTTTCATACTCCTTCACTACCATTTCCCATTATCTCTCGGCCTACTCCCATTTTATCTATTCTATCTTCTGAAACTTCCGCACCACCATCTACTACTCCTTAACCTGAGTCTGTGAGTAAGAAATTGCCTGAAGTACACTGGATTATTAATGATGATGGTTCAGATGAAGAACCAGTTCGTTTAATAAGACGTCTATGAACCAGAGGAAGTCTTGCAAAGTAAGTTGAGAAAGTTAGAGAGAAAGAAAAAAGCCCTGACGCTAAATAAAGAGAAGCAGAAAAATCTTGAAGAGAAAAGGATAAGAAATAAGAAAAGGCAAAGTGTCTATGGTTGAAAGAAGATTGAGGACCCCATTGTTAGGAATGAGCCACTTTATGAAGAAACCTTATTTGAATAAATTCCAAAAACTAAGAGGTCAAAATCGAAGAAACAAAATAAAGGATAGTTTTCAACACTGGTTAAGTTGTTTTAGTCAATGGAAGCTAAAGCTCTATATAAAATATGGTACAAGAAGCACAAGGTGGTTGCAAGACGCATTTTGCCTCTTCTCCTGTTCAATGATATTAGTATTCCCATCTTTTCACATTTTCTTGTTGATGGTTAGGAAACTTTTTTTAAATTTGAATGAGATAGTATGTGGTGATTTAGTTAGATCATTTTACACACATAAGAGAAAAGATGAAATTGATGGGAAGATGGCAATCATCTCTTAGGTATATGAATGTAAGATATTGACTAGTGAGGAAATCTTAGGAAACATACTAAACATAATTCCCATAAGTAGAACTGACCTTCCTTATCATAAGTGGGACATTACTGATCTTGATTTAGGAGAAGTTATGAACTTTTTCTGCTGGCATGCTGAGAATGCCCACAAAGGGAGGCCCTGGTATAGAAATTTGGCTTACTGCCACAATGCCTTGCATTAATATCTACTACTTCAATTTTTCCAAAGAGTAGTTTAGTGGAACGATGCAATCTCTTGGACACGTTTGTAATGTATAATCTTCTGAAGGGTAATAAGATGAACCTTCCAGCAATGGTCCTGCGATTTATGGTGGACAAAGGAAGACATAAGAATACCACTAGTGGTCTACCATATGAGATGTTATTAACCAAGATTTTTGCCTATTATGAAGTGTCTTTTGACAATCTGGATTGGTATGAACCCGAAATTTCCATGCATCTATTCCCTACAAATTCGGACATAAACTGAAAGACAATGCGTGGGTGGAGAAGAAAAAAGAAAGACCAGCAGATCTCTTGAGTCTTGCCCCACAAAAATCATCCCCTGTCACATTCCAAAGCACAAATGATCTGATCCTTTAACAACTGAGGGATATTCACTCTAATCAAGATAAAGTGCTTGGCCAGATTGGCAGCATGCAAAATCAAATTCTTGACATGCAGATTATGCTTCGAAAATTTTGTGAATCTCTTAAATAACTTTGTCGTTATTTTTTCTTAGTTTATTTTTACATATTTGTGATATTTTGACTTACTTTTTAGTTATTTCTCCTCTACTTTTTGATAATGACAAAGGGGAAGAGTTAATGATGTACTTGCTTTTAATGATATATTTGCTTTTGATTACATACTTGCTTTTATATCTGTGATATATTCTCTACTAACCGTTGAATTATTGTTGAACTGAATTTGTGAAGTTTAAATATGTGATATGCATAAATCATAGGCTCGTGTCATAAGAAATGCTCCTTCTAATCATGACTGTGAGTTGGAACATATAAATTTTACATATATCTTTCAAAATCCTTTATTATTATTTGAATTTTGAAAATATATCTGTTATTACATGTCATCATCAAAAAAGGGAGAGATTGTTAACTCAAGGTTTATTATTAATGATTTTGATGACAACTATATAATATTTTAAAATCCAAGTCGGTTTTATTTCCTTATATATGTAACGATTTAATTCTTAAAAGGAAATTATATCATAAGATAAATGCTTCATTTCTTACAAGAACCTTCTTAATGAACTTACCTTATTAGAAATGATTTTACAATATCTGAAAGGATCTTGCTAATCACATAATTTGAATAATTAGTTTCGATATTTTTGTTAAAACTTTTTTCTTAACATTTGAATATTGGAAGATTCTAGTAGAGATGATATTAAAGACTCATTTGTTATAAAGTTAATTCAGAATAAAAATGAAGCAACGGCTAGTTAAAGAAAATTTCTACTTAAGGAAAAGCTACTGCACTTACGAACTAGTTAGATTTTTTAAATACTTTAGCAATATCGATATTCTTGAAAGTCATATCAATTTCAAACACCTTGTGCCTTAAAAAGTAAAATCACTTTATTTGAGAGAGATTGTTATTCCTTGAAAGCTTACATTGAGCAAACTCTATATTCATTTTTGTTGAGAGCTTGTAGAGGATTGTTAAACACTACGAGTGTGAAAGGTTGAAGAACCTTGAAAAATATGTACTTGTAAGCTTGGATAGGCTCGTCAAAATTTACTACTAAGAGTTTTTATAGTGAAATACTCAAGTTAGATACTTGGGGACTAGACGTAGGCTTTGCTATAAGTCGAACTAGTATAAATCGACTGTGTCATTCTTTCTCTCTTCTTAACTTTTAAATTCCTACATTATAGTGTTTTTATTTTCAATTTACAAAGAGTCTCCTTTAGTTTTATAATTGGCTCCTTTTATTTTAATATCACAAAAGGCTCCTTTCGTTTTGAAAGTTAACGGGCTCCTTTTGTTTTAAATGTTAACAGGATCCTTTTGAAAGTTAATATGTCCTTTTTCTCAATAGAATTGTTTTTGTTTATCAGGCTTTTATCGAATTAATAACACCTTGTAATTTTTTTCACACATAATTCAGTCCCCTTTTGCATGTGTTTACTTTATCTATTTATGTCTATAACTAAGAAAAATTATGTTGTTCATATAACTAAAGTGTCATCTTTTTTGTGTTGAAATTTGTGAGTTTACACTTTGTATTTGTTGAAATTGATATTTGTAGCCGTTCTTGATATAATAAAGTTATGTTGAATGGAATCTCATAATTTTGTTGTTTTTACTCTTTGATTTAAATATACTTTTTCGTATTAAAAATTTAGTGTCTTTGCAATTTCATTTTTATTAATTTTCAAATTAGTTATTATATTGAGATATTGTTTGATGTTTGTTTGTACGCTCCTTGCAAGCACAAACTAGTGTAAAAGTGGTTTGGGTTGTTTCCATAAATTGCATTTCTTAAGAGAATGGCATCAGAGTCAAGGTTATGATAATTATTAGTTTAAAAAATAAAGGGATTCTACTAAAAATTTATTTGAATGGCTCAATCATCATATATGGAAGAACAAGTTGAATGATATGATATTTTTGAAAAAAAAGTTACAGTTGCTAGTATTTACTACTCAAAAGCTTGATTACAAAAAGGATGAAGAATGACATAAACAAATGTATAGATTTATTCATCAATTTTTTGATCATAACATTTATAACCATATACATAATGTAATCATTGCAAATAGTTTGCAGAAAAGCTCAAGAGCTTATATGTCACCAAATTTGATAATAAAAATTTATTATTGTTGAAAAGGTTGACACAAGTTCATTAAAAAAGGAAGTTTTGACTCAGGTCATTTGAATGAGTTTTAAAGAACAATATATTGATTGTTTAGTATGAGAATTAAACTTAAGGAAGAATTTCTTGATTTATAATTGCTTACTACCTTACTAGTATTTCAAGTCTTAATGACTAACTCTTTGCCAAATAGTATTGTACTGAATAATGAGATGAGAATGAGATCTCTAAGGCCCTTCTATATTTTAGTTATTGAAAATAGAGGAAGAAATAATCAAAAGGGGTATATGGCTAAATATAAAATTATTAAATATCATCATTGTGGAAAGTTGGGATATATAACAAATAGTTGTTTACAATTGAAAAAAGAAATTTAGGGTGCTAATGATAAATAGAATAACAAAAAGAACATGTGGTTTCGAATAACACAGGAAAAAGGGTGAATTACTAGTGTTCACCTATTGTTTATTTGAAAGCTAATGAATAAATTGTCTATTTTAATTAATAGTTATAACAAATCCATATAAAAATAATTTCATAACAAATAGACAACAATAATGAAAAAGAGTAAGGAAAGAGAGCAAAAATCAATTTATAATGGTTCAAGCAAATAGCCCTTAGCTTACATCAAATTTTCAAACTCTACTTAGGAATTCACTATTTTTTCTTTCAATGAGTGAAGAGGAACTCTCTATATAATATCTTGTTGTCAAAGTTAAAGATAAACTCTTAAGATCATCTTACTTTCTCGTGAGTGAAAAGCAACATTTCATAGATATTGTTCAAGGTTATGAGAAACTCTCACAATATATGCTAAATAATTTAGCTTATTACTATACTAGTAAAACTATATGCAACGTAAAAACTCTCTTTCTTGCTCACACAAATGAAATAAGACTCAATATATGTTATGCAATGCACATATTCACCCAAATGCTCTCTCCAGCCTCTTAAGGCTCTTAACAACTTTTTAGTATATTAAATCTTATTCCATAGCTTAATTATAGTCTAGTTATACTTAAAACAAACTCAAATAGTTGTCATACACACAAACTGGTTGTTTCAATGACCAGTTTTTAGGTAGGATCAGCTAGTCGATCACTTACCAATGGTTAGTCGAATATCCTTCACTCGAGGTATCGACAAGCTGATCCCTATGTAGGAGATAAAGTCTCTTCTCAATAATTTTTCAAGCCCACCATCAAATAGTAGATCATTATCCTTTGACTAATTAGTGAATAATGCTTTTATCGATGAATAGTATAACCAATACACAGTGTTCGGACAATGAATAATAAAACTTATTTATAATAACAATTAGAACCTATATTCAAACTTAATTTTTCAAAACTATAATTTCTTTTAAAGACCAATAATTTATTTATTTGACAAAATTTTAATTTAAAATTATTTTAAAAGTTTCTCCTTTTTTTAAGATTAAAAGATTTTTCTTTAAAACCTTTCTAAATTTCTTCTTGATTATGAAAAAGTATATGCAATATGTATTATATATAAATGATTGAACTCTTAATTTATTATAATGACTGAGTTAAGATTATAATGATTATTACATGTAGAGTAATTATGTTCTTTCTTATTCTTGATCCAATTGACTTAAATTGTATTTAGGCTCTCTTGAATTATATATATGCTCCACTTTGCTAATTTTTTCGTCTTTTGATTTCTTAATTTATTCAATTAGATATATTGCTCACTTTTATCTTTCATTGAATTTGATCCTTCACATATTGCTTAATTTCATATAATAGATACACTCACATCACGAAAAGTACATTTATTAATAGAAATACATTTTGTTACCATCAAAACCATAAGCTATGTGATAGAAATGAAATATAACATATTTTCCTATTAATATTTAGTCCTTCACACTTATATTATGCTTACATGTATTCACTATACTTATATTTTGATTTATGATGCAAGGTGTTAAATGCAAAATGAAATTACTTGGATAATTCAATAAAATTCTGACACTTTCTTATTAAATAGGAATAACTCTCTCAAATAATCTCCAACTAAGATGATTCAAAATACTACCGAAAGCATATAAAAGGCTATATAACTTTCACTTTTTTATTTTTAGAGATATTAGATGCATCATAGTTAAAGGTAAGCTTTAAGGGACAAAATTGTATATAGACATAGGCTGAAGATGAAAACGCAACCTATTACATAGGTTGACAGAAGTCTATGTAATAGAGAGAAGAATTAAGAAGAAACACACATGTCTTTTCTCTTAATATAGCACCATCATAGTATGCAAATAATGTTAATTATATAGTTACTAATATTTTTCCATGTTATTTGACTAGATATCAAAGACAAAAGACCAAGCACAAGGTAAAATATTATACTTAGGATGACCTATACTTATAGAAATGTTATCTTAATAAATTCATTATAAGGTACGTGTTTGAAAACAAAATCGATTCTATTATAACCTTTTTTCATAATTATTTATGTGATGGACATTCTAAACCAAAGTAGATAGCTTGAAAGGTGTTACAGTGTGGTTTCTACTAGTCATTCTTATTTAAGCTACATACAAATTCTACACAACCTTATGATATTTGTCAAATGATAGGAAACTTTTCCTATAGGATTAAATGCCACAAACCATGTTTTGATTATTGAAATCCTTGGTTTATAGGGAATTGACTTCATAGGCCATTTCCTTCTTCCTTCAGTAATATATATATATGTACCTTCTATTGATTATACGCTCAAGTTAGCTTATGCTAAAGCCACCAAACTAATGACTCTAAGGTGGTTGTATATTCTTCCAAGTCTCACATTTTTGGTAGGTTTTGGTTATTAAAGGCTTTAATTAGTGACAAAGGCCCACATTTTTGTAATAGAATGGTGGAAGCATTACGAAGAAATACCATGTTAACTATTGAGCCTCTACATCTTATCACCTAGAAGCCAATGTTCAAGCTGAGGCATCTAATAGAGAAGCTAAGCAAATATTATAAAAGATGGTGCATCTCAGTACGAAGGATTGAAGTTTGAAACTTGAATATGCGCTCTAGGAATTTAGGACAACTATAAAGCACCTATTGGCATATCCTTATATAGATTAGTGTTTGGAAAGCCATGTCATCAGTATATAGAAATAGAACACATAGCATATTTAGTAATTAAGCAATGCAATATAAATATGAATAAGGCTTGTTCCTAAACTAAATTGCCATTATAAGGGCTTAAGAAGTTTAGGAATGATGATTATTATAGTTTAATCGTTTACAAAGAAAGAATCAACTACTACAGAACATTGAAGATAGCTTTAAATATGATTAAAAAGTTTTACATGTTGGCTCCTAATCAAAGTCACACAAAATGAAAAAGAAAAATTCCCTCTTTAACCTAAGATGATGCGTTTTATATAAGGCTAGATTTAGTCTTTTCAAAGCCTTAATAAATGAATTAAAAATCAAAATCAAAATTCAAGATATGGGTCTTTTGTTTTGGCTAAATTTTTGTAACAAATAATGTCTTTAAAATCCTAAAATTTTAGCTAGTTTCTTCCTTATCTTTGAATGGGTTAAGTTTTCAACTCCAGATTTTTTGCACTAGATAAGTTTGAACACACTCACTCTTAAGAACCCTTCCTAGCAAACAATCTTCCAATTTTTTAGCTTCTGTCATGTTAACTCCTATAACTTTCACTCTCAATTAGCTTTTTACAATCTTAACTACAAAATAGAATAATATTTCCAATATAAGCTTGATTAACAATTAATGATACTATCACATTAAGCCATGTCAACAACTTTAAACAAAAGGTACTTCTTAGGAGACAACTTAAGAAATCATATATGTATTTCCACTCCCTTTTTTCTTTTCCAATTAGTGCATTCATTAATAGTTCTTGTTTATATGT
This sequence comes from Erythroxylum urbanii, assembly GCA_027568935.1. Taxonomy (NCBI): domain Eukaryota; kingdom Viridiplantae; phylum Streptophyta; class Magnoliopsida; order Malpighiales; family Erythroxylaceae; genus Erythroxylum; species Erythroxylum urbanii. Next base: position 9,814,103 of record JAOQML010000197.1, read on the forward strand.
ATTAATTACTCTCTTTTTCATTTTTAGCTTTTACATTGACAATTTAGGGTTTAAGTTTGAGGGAGGAATGGTTCTAGGATGTTTTACTATAAAGTTTTCTTTTAATTATCTAAAATAGATTAAATTGTTTTGCTTAGTATGAGGTTGAACCAATTGACAATGAGTATGGCATTTAAAAAGTGGTTGAGTTAACTTAAAAATAAATTTTGATTAATTTTTATACTGAATTTAAAAGGGAAGAGTGGATATTTTTTTTGGTAAATTATATAACCTCATGGGCTTTTGAGTATTATAAGATTAAGACATCTATGTCAATATGTGTTTTTCATTGTGTACGATGTTCTTCTATATAAATGTATCTTTAAAACTTGCTTTAAACATATGAGATTTTTTTTAAATGTGCATGTTTTTAACTCTCATTCTTCAATTAAAATCCATTATATGAGCTTAAGTTTAAATTCAAATATCTTTACCTCCCCTTTTGATTTAGTAAGGAATTTGAATTGGGTTAGTTAAAAGGTTTTATGAAAAAAGGGATATGATAATTGTGGGGTCTTTTTTAGAAAAATAAAGTGGTTTTGTGATGAATATAGTTGTGAGCTAGATTAAATAGTGATTTGATTATAGTTAAACTTGTCACGTATATTCAAAAAAAGGAGAAGAGAAATTTAATGTGACGATAACAATAGTCCATATTATTAATGAGTGATGGATTGAAATAAAGAGATGGTTGGGTATTTGAATGTGTAATATGGATTATGATTTCCCAATTGGTTATTTTACCTCGTGTGTTTTTTAAATGCTCTACTAATCTCTATGGTTTTAACCTTCTTTATCCAGGAAATTTCTTACCTTTAACCTTGGATCCTATAACTGAGAAATAAGTACCTTTTGATTCATAGATGTATATAATCTAAATAGTGAAATTTTGGCGTATTAGCAAGCCTAATGTTGTGCATTTATATAAGAACTTGATCAAAAAAACTTGACTCACTCAATAAATAAATGACTAGAGTGAAATTTGTGAGAAATTTTATCAAACTTTTGTACTTACTTTTTAATCAAATTGTTTTTATTGATTTTTCTTCAAATTTTCTTATGAACTTAAACTATTAAATATTGTTTTTACTCGAGTCTTTTATATATTTTAGTATATATGCATTTTAATTTACAAAGAATGGATTGGATGAGGCTTTTGATTATTTTTTATATTAGAGAGTAAGTTTGCTTGAGAATGAGTAAAAGCAAAGTATGGGGGAATTTAATAGGAATAAAAAAAATATATGTTTTGTCCTCTTAATATTTACTCATTTACCATGTACATTATATACTTTTTATGCTTATATTTTGTTTTAGGGCATAATTGGAGGTTTAAGTGCAAAATGAAGTTACTCGAACAATTTTATACACTTTTGACACTTAATAAAATGAGCATAACTCTCAGAATAATCTCTGATTGATATTATTCAAGATACTACAAAAAGCTTATAAAGAACTCTAAAACTTTCACATTTTTATTTCTTATAGACACTGACTATATTAAGATCGAAATTGAGTTTAAAGGGGTAAGAGCATATGCACACATGGGCTAAAGATGGAGACACTACTTATCACACAGGGTTGATGAGAGTATTTGTGGTATAGAAAAGATCTAATTGGAAATACGGAATTGAGTGTGTCTTAAAATATGTATAATCCTAGAGAATTCCAATAAGATCCACATGTGTTTTTGAACCTATGTCCAACCTTATAAAGTTACAAGAAGGCCTATGGATTAAGACAGACATACCTCAATCCACGTGAAGTCCCAAAGTTTAATAGATAGATCCACATCCTGGGAGATGTTCATGTCCCAAATTGTATCTCTTATAAATTTGATACATATTTAAAGATTCAAAACCTTAATTTTTAATTAGTTTTTCATCTTAAATTTCTATAGAGTTTATAAGAGAAACCATTTTTATTTTTCTTTTTCTTTGTCTCATCTACAGCCCTACATGGCTAATTCTTTACACTTCGTCAAAAAAAACCAAAACATTGGGATGTATTAAACGTGAGAGTTGATTTGTTTTTATGTTTAAATTTATACATTAAGTATCAATTATTTTTCTGTATTCATCTTTATAACTATATTGATTAATTACTAAGAACGCCTATTAGTTTATTACTTAACTCAATCTATTATTGAGTTAACTATTAAATCTGTAATTGTTTATTCCTTATAATCTCCAAAGCAACTACGATTTTATGAAATGACGCGTTTCAAGATTCTTAAATCTTAGGAAGGATATTTAGTTAAATTAATCCAACTTTTGAGGCATTGCTTTCTTTTATTTCATCAATCTCTCTTAAGTTTCTAAAGTTATTACTTAATTGAATTTTATGTATTTGTCCTAGGGTCATTTAGTTGTTAACATTAATTAGATTATGTATTCTTTCTAATTTACTATAACAAAGAAGAGATAGGAATTAATTTGAATGATAAATATTTAAATTATAAATTGATTTTTTTGTAATGGAGATTAGTATACAACTCCAAAGGTGGATATGGACCAGAGCAAGGTTTGTTTTTATAGTGACTCCTTTATGTTTTAATTTATGTTATTTATTGATTACATTTTTTATTATTGCTTTATCATAATCACAAACCTCCCCTTATTTATTCTTGTTTATAAAGAATGAAACAAAACTTAAAAACTCTTTATAGGATATACCCTTACTTTTACTATTACTTATTGAGAATAAAGTATTATTTTTGGGTACATGCAATAACACTCCATTAAGATCTTAGTTAGTCAAACAGTCTCCCCCTCTCTTCTTATGACAATGATAAAATATTTAGTGATCTTAGGAAAAGTAAATGACTTTGAATAAATTATGCTTATGTTAAGGAAAATATGTAATGCACTCTCCTCCTAAATTCATGTAGCACTTGATATCAACAATTAAATTTCAATATCATCATTTCTCTCCTTTTTCACAATATTAAAAAGGTTATAGTTCATATGAAGTAAATGCATCAAAATGGTTAAGTAGACAAATAACAACCCTCCCCCTTTTCAAAATTTTTGTCATATGAGCAAGTTTTCATCAAGGAACACATAAAATAAAAGAAAAATTCTTATAGAACTTATATACAATTTTCAAATATCATACACCTTTTCCCCTTTAGTATATATAACAATTCTTTCACTCCCTAAATATATATACACCAATTTGATATCCTAAGTCTAATCAATATAAAGTGATCTAATTTTATGTATTGCCAATAATTAATACGAGAAACAAATGGGATCTTTAAGATATTATTACCTGTTTTTATAATCCACCTAGCTTAATGTTTTAGCTTCATCCATTTACTTTTTGTAGCCTAAAGGCCATGAACTCAATTTACGTGTATTAGTTTCTACCTCAATTAAACAATTAGTCTTTATACCAACTTTCTTACTAGGCTTATGTAAGGATCTTGGTGTTTTCCCTTTTAAAAGTAATTGTTAGTGATACCATTATTGTTCCTTATTTAATATTAAAAGAGGTGATATTGTTTATTGGTATTTATTTAAAACCATTTGAGATTGACCTAAAAGGTAAAGAAATCAACATGTTCTAGACACCTATATAGATTTGGGTCCGTGGGTTTTAGTTTTTAAGCATCATTTCAAAGAGTGATTTTTATGGATATGTCCAAAATCACAATAAAAATAACATTTCATATCATGGAAATTGAAAGTTTTAGTATGATGTGAGAAAGACCTATAAGAATATGACCTATATACATTTTTAGGTCTTAACGTATTAAATGGATGATATGATGTTGTAATTGACATTTTCCAGATACCTTAAGCAAAGATGAGACCTAATATAAAATGTTTGATACAGTCGTCACTCTGTGTTATTAAGAAAAAATAGAGAAAAAAAAGGTCATAACAAGAAAATTAAGTTCAAAGATTAGATTATAAAATAAGAAAGGCATTAGATATCCTATTTTACTTACCTAAGTTCAAAAAAGAATGTTTTGTAAATTTAAAGATTTTAAAAGAGAAATAAACTTAGGTGTGAGATAAGTAAGAGTATGATAAAAAAGAAAATAAATCATGTTAAAGTCCGATGAAATTATGGTTTACATATGACTTCGAAAAGAAAAATATTAGAGATCTTTAGTTCATGTCATATGGCTCAGAGATAAAGAGAAAGTATAAAATGATAATAAAATATTTAACAAAATAAAATTGGATTTTTTGTGTGATTTGAGTGAAGAAAAAAAAGCTTGCGTGGAACAACTCTAAACTAAAAATAAATTAATTAGATTTAGAAAGAAAGCCAAATAGGGGGAAAAAAACCTTTATTAGAGAAAGCTCAAATAAGGTAGATGACTAAATCTAAATTAAAGATAGTTCAATGGATTTGAAGAAAAAGAATTTAAAGATAAAGCACCTAAAATAAAAGAGTTTAAAAGGAATGAATTGAAGTTAGAATAACCTAAAATAAAGATGTAATCTTATTGAAAGAAATGCGGCAACTTAATCCAATAAGTTTTATTAGCCTTTAAGGTTAAAAAGATTTTGACCATATTAACCTAATGAGCCTAAGGTCAAAATTTCAATCAAAGTAAAAATATAAATGCAATCTTAATAAGCTTGCAAGCTAACTAACTTTGACTTTTAATTCATTTTTTAAACTGAATTTGGACATTAAAAGAAGAAATAAGCTTTTGAAAAATTAATTTATCAAAGCTTTTATCTAGTTCATTCCCTCTCTCTCTCTCTCTCTCTCTCTCTAATCATACGCTTTATTAAGTCAAGCATCATAACATATAAAAATAACTTTTTAAATTGATTTTAATTTAGGGACTTTGGGTGTGGACCTCTTGATCTAGGTCCATTACCCAATTTAAATTTAAAAGCACCTCTTTTTGGTCCTAATTAGTTTTAAAAGAAGCCTAATGTGTATTTACTAGTAAAATATATTACAAAATAAATAAAAATAAACATAAATAAAGGACTTTTGGGATAAAGCCTAAACAAACCTTTTGGTTGGACCTTAGATGTCTAGACCTATTTTATGCCTAAGAATTTATTGGGAGACCTCAAAAAATTCTATCTTATTAATGCTTATCGTTCTAACCCTATAAAATAAAGAATGAGCTAAAATCATGAAAGAAGAATTTAAAGATCAAATTAAACATTAGCTTCTAACTAAATATGCAACAACATTCCTTTTATATTATCAAAACCAATTATATAGAAAGAACTAAAGTGAATTAAATGCAAAGGGCGTATAAAAGAAAATGAGTAAGAAACAAATCAAGAACAATTGAACTATCAATTCAACATAAAGAAAAAGTGCTAAATAATAAAATCACATTATTTTTAAAGGCTAAAAGCCCAAATTGGGGCTTAACCTTTTTTAGTTTGATCAGTTTGGGACTTAAACTTATAACTTGCTCATAAAAGGTATAAAATTTCATGAGTCTGCTCAATGTAAGACTTTTTTGAATGAAAATTAGGGCATGTTTTACACGCGTCGTTACATGCAGGTCAGTTAGTCTTTAAATGCCATGTTAAGAACATATAAGTTATTATCCAAACTGGGTGGAATTTAAGAAAAATTTTAATTTCATTTAAATTTATACTCTTCAACCCTAAATCAACCATTTTGTTCTGAAGTTTGTTTGTCTTCTTTGTAGCTCTACAACATACTGCAATACATAGATATCGAAGGAATTGAGCAGCAGAACCTCATTAGTTGTTATTATACTCCGAATCTGCTCTAAGTTTACTATAATAGCCTTCTCTCTACTAAGAATTATTAAGGGGTAAACAAACAAAGGATCAAGCAAGCATAGATCACGAGTAGGTAAATCGCAACGATGCATCATAGTGAACTTGTCAACCTCAATAATCTGGGAGTTTCTAGATGCATCAACATGAGTCTAAGACCAAAGGCCCTGGCCATGCTTTTGTAGACCCAAAACATCGACACCTTGAAAAGGTTGACGTCCAAAGGTAGATGGTTGATAAGATGCTTCTTCAAGGTTCATTACTGAAGCAGGTTTTAGAGGCAGTAGACGTTCTTTGAGATCAGCCATTAATAACAAGCTCTAGATGCTGCATCGCGAAGAGAAAATTAGAAAAATGAGAAACATCAAATAGTGCTAGGTGAGAGGTGACTGAGAAACCTAATTAATGTATATAATGTATCGAAATTTTCTTCCTGATGGCTGAACAAAGAAACACTTCTTCTGACAATTTGAGACATCATTATAAAGGGGAAACTTTCAAACCCAAAATCTATATCCCTAAACTACTGTCCGCAGCATACAAAGAGCTATGCAAAAATTGGTAGCCAATTGTGGACTTAAACCACTGAAAACTCAATTATCACACATTCTAGAACCTTAATACAGATGTTTCATCCAATTATAGTTAACAACCCCTCCCCCACCTTCTAAAGATGTGTCAAATTATGCAAGAACAAATGAATTTTAGCTATATAAATTATTGACGCTATGACTCGAATAAAGTTGCAGGAAACCAATAACAAGATAATACGAATAGCAAACCTATGGCTAAAGACTAGCTGACCGGCATGTAAAGATACGTTTAAAACACGTCCTAATTTCTATCCAAAAAAGTTTTAAATTGAGCAGACTCATGAAATTTTAGACCTTCTATGAGCAAGTTACAAGTTTAAGTCCTAAGCTGATCAAACCCAAAAGAGTTATGCCCTAATTTGGGCTTTTGGCCTATTCTTAAAGCCTACAGATATTGGAAGACGCTTATATTGGCTCAATGTTGTATGGTTTTTGGTGAATGAAATTCACAATTTAGGGTATTATGAATAAAAAAACACTAAAAAACCATCTCAAATTGATTCTAGAACTCATACAAATGTATGAGTAAAAATATATTTCATTATCATCCACAAATTAAAGATTATAGGTATTTTAAAGTTAAATTTGATCCATGAAGTCCTAAAATATGATATAGTGCAAGCTAATTTCTAAATACTTAAATTTAGGTTAGAGTGAAAAATTTTATCATTAAGCAATACCAATATTGAACATAATATAATCCCAAAATATTAAAATGTTGAGTTGAACGTAAGAACCTATGATCTAATGGATTTCAAAGCTTTAAACCCATCCCATCACAAGTATAATCAGAAATGAAAATTGACAAAGAACAAGCATGATACTAGAGGAGAAAAGAGAAAAAAATGTGGTCAAGAATTGCACATAACAATGATAAATATAAATGATAATCAAAGAATAAGACAAATACGATAACCAAAAAGAGAATAAGTAAGTTATTAAAAATAACTAAAAGGAAAAAAGCCAACATTAAATCAAAAATTATTACATAAAAGAAACAAAAATAAAAAATAGAATATAAGGTAATGAATAACCTACAAAAATCAAGTCTAACACAAATTTTAAAAGGAAAAAAAGCATCCAAAAGGACTTTAATTTAGTGGAACACAAACCTTGGAAAACATAAGAAAAAGATATCAAAAGACATTAAAGAAATTAAATAATCTAAATATGAATCAATATGTAAGAGAGACTAAAATATGTTTTGAGAAGCTTATCTAAATTTCATAAATCAAAAGTGCACGTGAGTGTGAATATTGCACTCTTCCTACGACCAATAGCACTTAGCGCTAAGGTAAGCATCAACTTAATGACTAAAGTAAGGGGAAAAAACAATAGAAAAGGAGGAAAGGAAAATAAGAAAAAGAGATACTCAAACCTAGTGAACATCTTATCTCCCTCCTCAGTTTAGGTGCTCCTTCAGTGTTATATAACCTATCCTAGTCAATATTTATATAGAATTCCAAGTAATAGAAAAGAAATGGAATGGTGTGAGCTATGAGAAGTTGTGAGTGTAGTGGGTGGAAAAAAAAAGAGACAAGAAGAATAATGCTTTATTCAATTGAAATATAAGAGAATGACTAACGACAGTGAGAAGATGGTCTCCCTTCTAGGTTATTTAAAAGTATCATTCTTATACACTAATAAATGAAAAAGCCCTCTTGAAATGGTGTAACATATGATCCCTTTCTCGTAATGTCACATGTGTATCTATCCATCATTTTTATTATAAAGATTATCATTTCACAATTAATCTTTTCCAACTCTAGTTGTGTCATTTTATTATATCAAAAAAGATGTTTTAGCATTTTTAATTCAATAATCAACCTTATCTTTTATTTTATATTGTAATCCTCACCCATTTTATTCCTCTTATTATTTAGTCTAAATTTTTCTTAATCTCCAATTTTGAACTCAAATTTTAGTTATTCCTTCAAATTGATCCAAAATCTTAAAACACAAATAAGGCTTAAGAAAATAAATAGTTGTTGAGAAAACTAACTATCATTTTTTTAATAAAAATAAGGTCAATTAAAATAAACATTAATTATGGAAAGATTAAAGAAAAGAGTATGAAATTAAAGAAAGAATGAATCTTTTGTTAATTTTTTAAAAATAATAAAAATATAATTAAAAGGGAAGTGTACAAATTAAATATTTACAAATACTCTCTTTTAGATATGTTGTAGTTTAGAAGCTCTTTTTGTGTGACTTTGAGGCTTAGCATATGAACTAGCAAATAATATGCTTCTTTAATTTAAGTATGACCTATAATGAATGAGAGTATATGTAATTTCTTTTGATAAAATTTAAGGCCTATAATGATAACGACCTTGATGAGATTGTTGCATACTCTTTTGGATGGTCATGCATGAAATTTATGCTTAATTTTTCTTTAAATGTTATGTCCTCTAAATCTAGATTTTGCACCATATACAAAAGCATGTAATTTTCCTTTAGTTTGGGACCTAAAAAATGATGCATAAGCATTAATTTTTTTCATTAATATAACTAAATGCTATATGCTCATTTGATGATTTAAGTAATGTCTCATCATGTAAATACTTGATCCTTAAAAAAATTGTATTGGCATTAGATGGTGCTCTTTTATAAGTGAAACAAAATTCAATCCTACTATTAGAGCCTTTTTTGGCTTCCGAGCATGCTATTTAATTTTCACTATTGATAGTGAATTTAGATAAGGACTCTTTGATGTTATTGATCTCTTTTTTGAATTGTTCAGTTTCATGCAACAAATTATGATAATTTTCATTAGAAACAATCATACACTTAAATTAAATAATATCACGCATATCAAATTTTAATTTCTCATTTTCAAAAATGCATGTGTCTAAAAGTTTCTAAACCTCTATATAATTGAAAGATACTTTCTTCCTTTTCATGCTCATAGCCTCTAAACATCTTGTAAGCTTATTATATGATAGTTTAATGTCACAATCATCATTATCTTATAAGAATTTGAGCAAGAGGTTACCTTATCATTGTTAGCCAAAAATCATATTCTTCTCACTTTATTTTCAAATTTTTCACTTTTCGGGTTAGTAGTGTTATCTAGTATGACTTTAAGTGCTTTCTTCCACTTATTTAATTGTTTCTCCTTATTCTTCTTTAAGAATTTATTTAATTTCTTTTCTACAAGCTTTATATCATCTTTATTACTCTCCCTTTAATAAGCCCACTCATCATCAATTTTCTCATTCTTGAAGACTTTAAAAACTAACGCAGCCAGATACAGACGTGGCATGGGTGAGAGCAACACCTGTCCGCGATGTCACTCCCATCCAGAGACCCTGCTACACACTCTCAGAGACTGTGTGATAGCCCGTAGCATATATATTCAGTTGGTCCCGCTTCAACGACAAGTGCAGTTCTTCGGGGCAACACTGGAACAGTGGATGCTTTGCAACTTGTGTGTCCCAAGCAGGCAGGACGACCTTATTCCCTAGCCCTTATTGTTTGGTACTGTGACTTGGTTATTTGGAAAAGCAAAAACAAGGAGGTCTTTGGATCAACAGGACAGTTTGATAAGTTAGATGCAGCCAGAGTTTTTCGAATTGTGTCCTCTTTTACCCGCTCAATGACCTCCCTGGAGTCTACACCCTTTATGCGAAGGAATGAGTGGCGGGAGATCAAATGGGAGAAGCCACCCATAGGATGGCACAAGCTCAACACTAACAGGGTGGCAAAGGGTAATCCCGATCTTGCCGATGCAGGAGGAATTTTGCGAGATGACTGCAGTAAGTGAGTGGCCGGTTATATGCACACTGTAGGCATCACAACATCACTGGCAGCAGAATTATGGGCGGTAGCGTTGGGTTTGGAATTAGCATGGCGACACGGAGTTCGCAAGTTGATACTTAAGCTTGACTCTGTACTGTTGTACGACTCTTGACATCGGGGATCGACTCTCGAAGCTTCAGCGATACACTTCTGAAGGATACCCACAGCATGCTACGACGAAGCTGGACAGTGGTCATCTAACATGTTTATCAAGAAGGCAATTTGTGTGCGAATTGGCTTGCGAATTATGCATTCCGATTTCCTTTAGGATGCCATAGTTTGGATCAATGCCCTGGGGAGCTTAATTACTACCTATTCGGTGATGCTATTGGGGCCACTATACCCCGTCTTTGTATTTATTGATTCTGTATTGTACATTGGGCTAAGGCCCCCTTTTCACCAAAAAAAAAACTATCCCTCTTCTTATTAGAGCCACTTTCTTTTCATACAATTCATTTATCCACATCTTATAGGTAAGAAAATATCTAATTTACTCTTCCTTCCAATGGTAAGGTGCTTAAATATTTTACTTCTTCTAAGCCCATCACCTTTACTTCCCAAATCTTTGGTAAAAACCTACGAAATTTTTTTACCAATTTATGATTAATATGCCTTAACAAGAACTTTAAGAGAGTTAATGATATAAATGAAGCGAGTATTACATATTATATTTGGAATCATTTTTCATGTGAAATAACTCATAATAATGTACTAGTAAACTCACGTTGCTGTCTCTTACTTGAGTTGTGCCTTTACTTATGACTTCTAGTATGTATCATATCTTAGAAGCAGTTCTATCAAGAGTACAAAACATAATAAAGCCCCAATTTTCTATTTAATGTAATGATTTTCTTATTGTATCACTTCACTCGCTATTATCTTTTGGTACCTTAGTGTTCACTTTGTTTATAACCATAATTTTATTAGGACATAGAGTACCATTTTCTATAATTATCCAAAGATCAAAATCTTTGACTAAAGAAAATGTTTCATAGTAATTTTTTAATATATGTAATTATTATCTTTAAAGAAAAGGCCACCTACTTATACATTCGTTTTCTTGGTTAAATAGATAGTTAAACTTAAATTTTACAAAAAATCTATATGTAATGAATGAGAACTACCATGATACTAGTTGTTGGTCCCCAAATAACATACAAGAGGAGAGATTAATTATATGTGTTCACTTATTTTCCTGTTAAAAACTATTGAATGAAAGAATTGTTTATTCTAATAAATGATTATGAAAAAAAATCATATAGAAACAATTTCTTAATAACCAATAATAATGAAAGAGAGAAGAAAAACTAATTTACAATGGTTTAGTCAAACAACTCTTGACCTCCCTAAACTCCATATGAGAATGAGGGATGTCAAATTTGGCCCGTCCCACCTGACTAGGCTCGATTTTAGCCCGGATTGACCAGGCTATGGCCTGATTAGGCCAGACCGGCCTGACCCGTAGCTCAACTGTTATTTCAAAAAAACTAATTTATAATAATCTTCCTTCAATAAGTGAAGAGGAACCCTCCTATCTTCTTTGTTACAGATGTAGAGGAACTTTTATGATTGTCTTGCTTTTACCATATGTGAAAAATAACCATTTTTACTTTATTCAAAGTTAAGAAAAACACATATAATGTGTATATCAAGCACTTTCCCAAAATGCTATAGTAACATAACCATATACAACTTGAAACCTCTTTATTTTGCTCCCTCTAATAAATAAACTCAATATATGTTATGATATACAATCATTCACTTAAAGTTTTATCTAACCTCCTCTAAGAAAATCTCTAGTATGCTAAAAGTTCTTCCATAACAAAGTTCTTCCATAACAAAGTTCTTCCATAACTTAATTATTGTCATTTATACCAAAAAAAACTCATATAGTCATTAAGAACATAACTAGCCATTATAATGTCTAGTTTCTAGGTAGGACATCCTTAAATAGGAGAACCAATTAGTAAAACCATTAGTTAGACAACAAGTCTCCTCTTAGTAACTTTTATACCCACCATTATGTTAGACCCCGTTTTCGAAGTCTAACTCGTTCTCTGATACCGAACAATGATCACGTCTGGGTCTTGGAACTTATTACAAAGCTACTTAATGAGGGTATCAGGTACAGAGACCCTTCAGGAAAAATTCTCCGCGGCTAACTGTTGACTTCGCCGTGGCGAGACATTCGAAGGTCAAGCAAAAACGTCTATGGAAAAGTTCCCACGGTTAACCCTTTTGGCTTCACCGCGGAAAACACTGAAGGTTAAGTAGAAGACCTGTCTAGAAAAGTTCGCCCAAGCCAAGGTTGGAATTCGCCGCAGCAAAACCTTCGAAGATCAAGCAGAAAGCCTCTCAAGAAAAGTTTGCCATAGCCAAAGTCTGGCTTCGTCACGACGAAACCTTCGAAATGGACCTGAAATATCCAACATCTATCACTAAGTTTACAAACATATATATATATACATTTCCCACAAAAACCATAGCAATTTGTCCAAAGATAGCATAAACATATAAAAGAAACTTTTCTCAAATCTCACTACTGAATCAAACGAAGTTTATACATAGCTTTAGTTACATATCAATAATTACATCAATACTTAATACAAAATACAAATGGATGCTCATGTTCGATATACCTATAAAGCTATCCAAAATATTCACTAACTTAGTACAAAAGTCTCTAACTATCGTGGAGTTCCCGATGCCTTGCAAGGATTGCTCACTTTCTCGTTCTGCACCTGAGGAGGGAAAAGGATGGGTTGACCTACACGGCTCAGTGGCTAATCCATTTATAGCCATCGACAATCAGCCACAATTCAAGCATACGTACATGTATAGCTATCAATTCAAGCATTCTCAATCTATTCTATCAATTTAATAATTTATCAGCTTAGCTCAAAACTCATAACATATAACATAGACTTTAGCCATTAAACATAACACTCAAATGCATCATACTTGACAATTCAAAGATGCAATGCACAAACAAATGGCTCGAGAGTTTCGTGGAACGAAACAAAGAAATAGTAGTTTCTGCCGTGAACAAAACGAGTACGATTTCTCAGGATCTCATGGCCTTATGCGGGCAGCCGGGAGAAGGCTATAGGTCAACGTGTATATGACTAACGAAACGAGTTCCTCTCTTGCCCAATCACAAACAAATTTTATGCTCAATACAGTTAATCACAAATCCATAATCTCATGCTTCTTTTACTTCTTTCTTCTTTCCTTTTATACAAATATCATAACCTTTTTTTCAAGGCATAACATAATCATAATTCATCATGCATTTTCAAATATTCACAAAGATTTCAATCTTAAGAAATTTAATGCAAACAAAAGCAACATACACACATATAGGCAAGAATTTGCCCAATCACATAATAGCTATGAATATATTACCCACCTAATTGCTTGAAAATTCAAGCTTAAGATTGTCTTTCCTCTTGCTCTTGGATAGGGTTTCCTATAACAAACACATTTTTCCATTCAATCCAATATACAAAGAGAAATTCATAAAGCTTTAAAAATCAAAATACTAAAATCTAGCCTAGACTTAACTTACCCATAGATTATCTAGATTAGAAAACAAAACCTGGTTTAGAAATCCATGAAAATCATATAGGTTCTCTTCTTCTCTTCTTTCTTCAAACACCAACCCATTTCTTTACTTCTTTTTTTCTACCCAAACAAGAAGAAATGATCAAGAAGATTACCTTAGCTTAGCCAAATCCTCTTTCTTCTTCTTCTTTCCACGTTTTCTTTCTTCTTCCCTAGCTTCCACGTTTTTTCTTCTTCTTCTCTCTTCTTTCACCATTTTCTTCTTCTTTCTATTTAGCCAAGACCATATTTTGTATTGGTCTCCCTATTTTGCCCTTCATTTAACTTGTCATTCCTATTTTATCGCTTCTTTTGTCCCTTATGTCTAATACACTAACCAATTGTAACATCTCCATTTAATAACCCTAATTTCTATTCATATTTGCAAAAATGACTAAATTCTAAGAAAATAAATAGAATAAATCAATGATAAATAAACAAATAAATAAAATAAAAGAAAAATTTTGGGGTCCAACAATTAACTAGCTTGTCATAACCCTTCAACTAACTGATAAACAATGCTATGATCAATAAATAGTGCAACTAAGGCACAATGTTCAAAAAGTGAGCATTCTAACCTATATACACTTTCAAACAATATCTGTTTACACAATTAGTCATCTAAACTTAAAGTTTCAATTAAAAAAATTCTTTAGCAAAGCTTGATTAAACTATTTTAAGAATTCTACAAAATATTTTTGAAGATTAAGACGGTTCTTTTAAACCTTTCCAAATTTTCTCTTAATTATGGCAAAGTATATGCAATGTGCTCTATATACAAATAATCATGTAATAATTGAGCTTTTAAATCATTAAAATGACCAAGATAAGTTCATAAAAAAATTAAAATGATTTTTATATATGGAGTGACTTTATTCTTTCTTGCTCTTCGTTTATTTGACTTAAATTGCCTTAAATTCTCTTAAATTGTGTATTTCTTCTACTTTGCTCATTTTATCCATCTTTTAATTGCTTAATTCATCAAATTGGCCTGTCTCACTTTTCACCCCTATTGAACTTGAACTTTCATATATAACTTAATTCCATTATGATCTATCTAACAATACTACAAAAAGTAAATTTATTAATAGCAATATATTCCATTATCATTAAAATCATGGGTTAGGATCTCACTTGGTCTAACAAGAACAATGTGTATCTTGGTGTCGAATTGTGTAGGTTAGATGATAGCCTCACTTTATACTTCTTTATAGAATAATTTATTCTCATCTTATACTCTATGTAATTTTTCATTTTTAAAGAAGATATTGACGATTTTTGTCCTATTACATGCTTTAGTGGTATTTGTTTGAAGAGTAATAAAGAAGTAGCATTAATATTTAAAAAATGTAGACATGCTCTAGATATTAGATTAAATATGATTTCAACATAAAACTTAAGATATTATAATAATTTTGGTGGTGGAAAGAGGAAATTCAATAAAAAAATTTACTAACTCTTTAGGAATAAAAACATTATAATTTGTATTTAACCAAAGCATCTATTGTAAAGAATAATCCATGTTTGAAAAAAAAAAGGACCCTATAAGAGTATGATCCAAGATATTGAGTCATATAAGTGAAAAGGAACTTGACTACTTAGTGAAGAAAAATTTGCTTTATGACGTTCTCAATGAGAAGTTAAACATTTGTTATCATTACTTGGTTGGTAAGAAAATCTGAGTATTATTCAAGCATCATTCATCTTTTCAGGGAATATAGTTGTTATAATTAGTGCATTTAGATATTTGTGGTCTTATGATAATGAGGACACATGATGGTGTGCTCTACTTCATAACCTTTATTAATGATCATTCAAGAAAGGTATGAGTTTATCCTTAATAATATAAAGACTAAGTTTTTCATACCTGTAGATAGGCGTATGTAGAATAAATTGAAATGAATTAGTGATAATGGTGGTGAGTATATAAGGTCATTTGATGCCTGTTAGATCACAAGGCATTATACATCAAAAGATGCCTCCTAAAATTCCACAATTAGATAGTCTAACTGAAAAAAATGAAAATAATTCGATTAAAAGAATTAAGTGTTTGCTTTTAGAAGCAAAATTGCCAAAACTATTCTAAAAAATTTTTCCAAAACTATTTTTGGTCGAGCATTATTAATTGTTACACATACTATTAAAATGTCTCCTAGTTATACATTAAATGGTGATATTCCTGACATAGGTTGATTAAGAAAGAAAGTTCCATATGATCATTTGTATGTTTTTGTTTATAAGGAATTTGAACATGTTCCAAATGATGAAAGTTGGATTCTAAAACACCATAGTGCGTTTTTCTTGGTTATGGCTAAGATAAGTTTAGGTGCTTGGTTGTATAATCTAATTGGGAAGAAACTTGTTAGAAGCAGATATGTAGTATTCGTAAAAGATTATACCGTTGATGGTAGTGATACCTTTATAGATATAAATCAAATTCCTATTAGTGATAATAAAAATAATCATGAGCAAGTTCTTATAAGTCCATTAATATCTCTACCCTAGAGATCTATTAGACACTAACAACCCTCTAATAAGCTCTCTTTATAGTAGTGAGTATGGATAACTGACTAATGGTGAAAAACGTAAAATTACATAAGGGAATCATAAAGAATGATTAAAAGAAAAAATGGGTTGATATTTTAAAATATGAAATGAAGTCTTTATATAACAACCATACCTTTGAACTAGTGAAATTACTAAAGGTAAAAAAGCCTTGAATAATAGGTGGATTTGTAAGTTGGAACATGATGATAATGCTCCATACAGTGTTTTAGTACCTACTCTGAATTCTTTATTTGGTAGCTTCACTTAATTTGGCCGTGGTTCTTCAATCCAGGACAATTGACTTCTGTTCAATATTGTCTTGGCAGCAAACGATGCTAGAGCGATCAGACGGGTGCATGTATGTTTTCCATCCCCGTCAAAAACTTCCAACGATGAGCTGTGTACTGTGAAATTAATGGGTGGTGCCTGATCACCAGGAATCTGAGGAAGTGGGCAATAGTCCATATTCAAGCATAAATGGTGAATAAACTGAGATGAAAGTTTTTTGAAATTGGTCTGTTAAATTTATGAATTACATATTTATCTTATAATAATTTCGTTGGTTTTGTTATTACTATTAAATTTTAAACTAAACGTAACTATTGTAATTGTATCTTTTCACAAAAAGTAAACAATTATACATATATTGTACTATATGACTTTTCACCCACTTATAACTATCAAATGAATGATTACTTGATACGTATGTTATAGAATACATGTATTTTAGCTCAATTTCACCAATTGCATACTTTTTCTTAACTAAACCGAATTTATACCATGCCGTATGCATTGACAAATTTTTAAGGACGAAAAGAAGGATACTTTTTAAATTTTGTATTTTTCAAATATGAAGAAATAATACCTCAAAAGATATTTTTTTGGAAGTAATAACTCAAATAAGACATCAATTTGAATTTAATAAATTAAATTTATATTTTATCTAAAACTAATTTAAAATTTTGTTAGAAACGATTGACAATTTAAAACATCATTTTTATTTCATTTATAAATTTAAGATTAAAATATTATTATTTTAATTATTTACTCAAAAATAATATCATTTAGAACAGTTCAAATACTTTAATCACTTGTAAAAAAAAGATTGGGACATTACTATAATAGATTGCTATCTTCACAATAAGTAACCAATTTCATAAAAAGGGTTAACCGTATTAACTACTAAAATATAACTATTGCTATGTTTCTCATGTTGAGAGTAACAAAAGAAATGGATAATTATCTAAATAATAGTTTATAATAATATAAAAAGTTAATTAGTTTAGGGTTACTGACCTAAAAAGAAACAAAGATGCAACTTGATGTTTGTCCCAATCTTTGAAAAAAGATCTCACTACTCACTGGGCCCTTTTTGTCTTGGTCACTTACCGTTTGGGACCTCGTGCAGGAAAAGCCAGGTCTTCTCCAAAGCAGGTGTTGCCATGAACTTTGTTGGTACGTTGACTTTTTAAGTTTCTTGTTTAGGTCACCAACCGGTCCTTGTGTACAAAAACCTAACAAACATTCTACTTGCAGGTCAAATCATGGAAACATACTCCTTAACCATGCAGATCAGGGCCAAGTGTTTGTTAACTTGCTTATTAGCGTTACTTCAGAGTAATCCGATAATTTTCTTGTGCAAACTTGATCAGATTTGTTTTCTACAATAAACCATACTTAAATCAGATTATCTTGGGCCATTGCCATTTGCCTGGAAGCCCATAAAAGTTGCATAAAACATGCGAAGAGATTGAGATCAATTTTAGAGATTTGAGTGATTTTGAGGGAAAAGGAAAAGCCAGACGAGGCAAGAGAGTAGAGTTTTATATTATATATCATATCATTCATTTTAAA
>JAOQML010000197.1:9832380-9846676 GCA_027568935.1 Erythroxylum urbanii
CACTGTCTAAACATATTCTAAATGCTAAAATGTTCGTGGTTTACCAAATAAATTGTTCAACCAGTAGTCACTATTTAGGCAACGAGCCAAGTTGCGCGTTGCAAATTTTTATGATTTTGCTTGCGCATATCTATGAGCTTCTCTCTATTCCCTTGGTTGGCCTTTTCGTACGAGCTGGTTTTGGTGTAGACAAATACTTTCTTTATTGGGTAACCCTCATTGTCCTGGGAAAATTGAAACTTTATCGGTTTTGACGTGCTTTGGTTAAGTCTCCCGGTGTACCTAACATCGTGTTTTAGTCAATCATTTTATGACTTTGCTTCTATGACTATTATGAGCATGTGTCGCAACGCCTGCAGTCGAGTGCTGGATCGATGCTCCCATGTTTTTCCTTGCCTCGCCGATCCTGGTAAGTTTTCTGTTTGGGTCTCAAGAAAAACTTGTGAGAAAATCGAAAGTGCCTGATTAGTGTTTCCTTTCACTTTAAAAACTTGAACTTGGATCTTTCTATGGAACTGTTGTCTGTTGCACAGTCTTTGTTGTGGACTTAGTTCATTTGGTTGCGTTGTTTTGTGCTAGCGAGGAGATCTTCGTTGGGATTGAAAGCGGCATTAGTGATTCTCCACGTGGTGTATGTAGGAATTCTCTTTCTTTTCTATAGTGAATTAGTAGAGAGAACGAAGAAAGAGCCATGGTATGCTGCAATCACTCTTTTATCTAAGTTAAAAATATGGAATTTCGTTTGTTTGATATTGGTTCTGGACGTATTAGCTTCTGTTTTCTTCTGTCCTATACTTAATGAGTGAGAATAGTTTGCGTTTGCTAAGATAAGAAGCTTATTGTTTTTTCAACTTTGAGCTAAAGTGTTAGGAAATTACAGATACTTCATATATTAAGTAGGATTGCTTCTTCAAAATGTGTGGAATTGTAAAAAAGTTACAGGAATTAACAGATTTAAGGCAAGTTATTGTCTGCTTGAGTGAAGATGAGATCAGTTTGGTTCAAATGATAGAGAAATGGAATGATTTATTTGTTTTAGAAGTTAATACAGAAAATGGATTATGGTAACAACATAGCCCCTTTATCTTTCATTATTGCATATAGAAAGTAATAGTTAGCCTCTTAAAAGCTCCTGGATGATGACCTTGCTGACCAAATTATAAGCAGAAACAAGATGTCCAATTATATATGTGCTTTTAACAGGGGAATCGTAGTCCCTTCATTAACTTCATGAAAACCTTGTAAGCAACTGATGGTTCATAAAATTTTGGTTGGGTAATATGTGAAATATTCACATGTAGTATGAAAAGTATTGTTTTCAGTTTTGTGCTACGTTTCTTCTCCTTCTAGTTCATGCGTTTCAAAATTTTATGTTTTGACAAAATGGTGTTAGAGATACTCACATAATCTATTGGGAGAAAGTAATTAAAGATAACTGGTCCCTTGATATTGATATACATGAACAGTTGCTTAACCTTTATTTAATCAATTAACATAGAAATTCCTACCAAGCTTTCTATACTTTGTTTTGTTTACTTTTTAAGCTGGCAATCAATATATATTACTTTATGCTTTCTCTTTTACTTTCCCTCAATTTTTTAGATGCCTCAGCATTCTTGTTTCTTCACTTGAACTAGAGATGCAACATCTTTAAACCTTGATGAATGTAGTTTAACTTCTTCATTTCTCTCAGGTACACTTTTGAATATTTATTATTGTTTGTTGCGACACTAGTTCAATACTTTGTTACATCTGGTTCTTCTCCCGGGTAAAGCTCAATCCAGTTGACCTCTTTATCATACTTGAAGCTCGTGCTTTTTGTGTCTTCCATTGCATAAAAGTTTTGCTTGCCTAATATCTGCTTCAGTTATGTTATTGATGCAATGAGGGCTTTGAATGAAAGCAATGCAAGTCATAGAAAGCCATCAATGATATCAAAGTAAGCCCTAATTTAGACATATTCTAAGTGATTGCAAATGTTGTGTATTAAGTTTCAATAATGATGACCTTCCAAAGTAGTTGGAGTAGTATCCCTAACAATTAACTTTTTCTTTGCTTAAGCAAAGACAGCCTACTTCAAGCAAGAATGGTGGCCTTACTTTAGATATGGAAAATCAGTCTGGAAGGAATATAATATCTTGGACAAAGCTTGTGTTGGACATGTACCCCTCTGGTACATCTATAAGGTACACAAGCACACAAAGGCTGATGCTTGAAAGCTTTTTGATATTCTTTATAGCTATTTTCTAATTTAATCTACTTACATATGTACATGATGGTTTGGGAAATGCATTACTATTAGATGGTCATTGAGACATTAATCTACATTGCTGTATGCAGACAATAGTTGCTATTCATATGAGCATGCTTTGGGTCTCTGACATTTGCATAGTCTAAAAGCTAATTTCACTGATCATGAAACAATTCAGTACGGAAAAAGTTTAGGATTTCTGGAATTGTTTAATTTCTAGGATGTCTAAACTTGAATATTGGTTGCAACATTTATTTGTTGAGTGATCTATTTTAGATTGTAAGATGGGAAGAGTTTTAGATTTTCATTCTTTGTTTTGCTTCATGTGATTGAGTGTACCAAAGGGTAAAGAAAACGAATTTATTAGGCATTCATGCTAACTGTAATTTTAGTGGCTTCTGATCACTTTCTCTCTGTGTTACAGAAATTTGACATGCATCTATTGCAACGTTGAACAGGTATTGATAGCTTAATCCATCCATGATTTGTCTAATGCACCTGGTTGCAACCAATATTTTATTACAACCTGAGAATGCTCAGTTCTGCAAGTGGCAATAATTTTTTATGTTCTGCGAATGAAGATCATTAAGATGTGCTTTGTTGGGATGGGTGACTGCCTTATCTTGCATATGCATTTTTTTCTTGGTTACCAAGCATGTAAGCATAAGAGTGCTTTGCTGTATTCTTCTGCTGGATTAGACTGTCATTTGTTATCAAACAATAGTAATGCAGCTTGAAAATGCAGATGACTATAGCTTGTTCATCGTTAACGCTGTGCTCAAATGTTCATTTTACAATTCGCTTACCAACTTATTGCAACAAAAAGGGATAAAACAGGTATACATGATAGTGAGGAAGCTTTAGGCATATATATTATCATATCGATTGATACGAGCTAAACTTTCACCTAGCAAGTGCAATAGAATTATAGTATAGCAGTATAGATATCGTTCCCACGAGGATTGATCACTAATACTCAAAATCACACCTTTAACTACTATTCAAGCTGTAGATTATGAAGTTATTGACTAACAATTAATAACTATCCAAAAATACGTAAAGAACTAATTGATTCACTAAAAACGTACCAAAGTTCAGCTTTCCCTCACCCTCTCTACCATGAAAAGCTCTAAACATACTTTCTTTACATGAATTTGTGTAGTTTCGTCCAGTAAAGTTAGCCATATTTCAAGTTCTAATTAACTATCTAGACGAATTTCTGATGTCAAACACCCAGTTTTTCATGTCATGTAATCAATCAAAAACTTTCTGCAGTAAAAAAACTCATGTAATATTACCACCAAGATTATCTAAGAGTCCAAAATTTCAGGTTGTCTTAGTAATCCTAGCTAAGCTTTATCAAGATTTCATCTAAGAATTTCATATATGTATCAATTAAAGGTCCATGTTTAAGGTTGCTTTAATGAATAACTTGCATGAAAATCAAAGAATCATTATGAAGAGAATAAAGCATAAATTTATGTGTTAAAAAGATAACAATTAAACAATCAAATCATTGTAGAATAGGGTTCGGTGCAGCCTCGCCTCCCTTTGGCACTAAAAAGAAATTAAGCTAACATGTTTGTAAGCAAAAACACAACTGGTAATAAATTCAGAAAAGACATTATGGAAATAATATAACAAAAAACCCTGACACTAGGATAATCCCCTCTTCCCAGCCTTCTCTCTTGAGTGCAAGTTGTGTAGGTTGAGCTGGGTGTGAAATCTGATATGTGGCAGCCCCTTTTATACTGAAAATTTCGTAATATCCTTGTCCTAGTCTGATTAGGAAGGTCGTTTCTTGATTTAGAAGACTTTTGTCTTCCTATTTTGGAGTCCTTTTGCATATAGAATTAGTATCTGTCCATATCTCTTCAATCCTTCCTATTTTAGCTCCGAAATTCCTAAATTCCGGCAAGACTTCTACAAAATAACATAGAACTAATTAAGCAACAAATTAGAAGTCTAAATTAACAAAATAGGGCTCAAGGTTATGCTAGAATAGAGAAAACATACTAAATAGTACTGCAGAATTGTTAGGCATCATCGATCACAATAAGTTTCGTAAGGAATATCTAATGTCCGCTGAACAGGTAGTCGGCAACTACAGCCGTGATGCACTAGAGAATTTTGGAATCTTGAATTGCAGTTTTTTGGATATATTTTTGCTACTTATATAATTCACATTTTATTATAATCTATGAACTGCTTAAATTTTGTGAATTTAAAAAGTGGTCAATTAAGCATACATTTCTGCTGCTTCTCAAATAATTATCCCACTTAATGTAATATCGTTGTTTGGACTTTTAATTCTATGATGGCAGCCTCCACGAGCAAAACATTGCCATGATTGTGATAAGTGTGTGCTTCAGTTTGATCATCATTGTGTTTGGCTTGGAACATGCATTGGCCTGAGAAATCATTGTCGATTTTGGTGAGATATGTTGACTCGTTGATTTGTCTAACATATATAGCTTTGCTGTCGTATCCATTCTATTGTGTTGTGGTTCTAATGCCTTTGCACACTTCCCTTCTTTTCTCGTTGTGATACGTTAGGTGGTACATATGTGGAGAAACGGCATTGTGCTTATGGACTTGTATCTTGTACATTGAATACTTGAAGGCTAACATAACAAGAGCTTGGTATGAATCTTTTTTGGTTCATTCATATCTTTGTACTGACATTTTCTCTTCCTTATGTCAAGTTTCTTTGATGCTATGCTAATATCGTTACTGAAAAGATAGTGAAAGGGAAATAATATGATGGAAGTGGAAATAAACTGAAACTATTCACTTTCCAATAGGTTCAAAATGAATGTATCATTGTTTCACATTTAGGTGGATTTGATCCTAAAGTGAAGCTATTGTTGTCAGGTGGAAGGGTGCCCTCATGATGCTGCTGTTGATTACTTTATCAATTTCCTTGATATTTCTCCTCCTCCTCCTACTCTTCCATAGGTAACTCTATACAATTTATCAACTTTTTCTAGCATGAAATTTTTTTATTTTTATTTCACAGTTTCCTTATTTTATTATATCTGCCATATGATCAAACTTTGCTCTCTATAGATTATCCATTTTAGTTGGAAAATCGCACAAATAAAAGTGGTAAGAATGATTGCATAACTCCACGTGTTCTTTTTTAGTTGAGGGACTAACATACACTTGGGAAGAATTAGAAAGAAGAATGTTACCTTCTTATGTAAAAACTAAAAAACAGGCGTAAGGGGGAGCGTCCGTTGCCTAGTCATAACCAGCATGAATTTTGAAGGGAAAACCTGACAGGTAGAAGGGAAATCAAGCTACTTTGTTAAATCCGATCATCTCTTGAAATCACTTTAACACCTGTCAAAGGTTAACTTGTGACATACAAACCATATGAAACCTTGTAAACCACCTCCCACCTGAGGAGTACCTTCTTAGTGCTGAAGCTGCTTTTAGTGCCTGCCGTAGATTTTTGTTTCAGTATTTTAGCTAATTTGTACTTCTATTTTAGCATCTGTTCTTCTTTATCTGTTGAAGATGGTGACTAGATACATCATACTTTTTGAATACCAATACAGCTGAAAGTTTATGCCCTTGTGCACGAAAAATCATTTAGATAGGTAGTGAGGAGCTTTGACCTGATAGGTGAAAACATATCAAATTATTCTGAAGGATGCTATGTTTCATTGGAGCATATGTCTACTTCTGGCATTTCATCAGCATTATAACATGTTAACTACAATTCCAATGGATTTTTGAAAAGGAAAATGTTGCTTTTCTTGACAAATGCATCAGCCCGCCCCACCTCCCTCCCACTCCCTATCTTCCCTATTGTGACAGTTCACTAAACTCATATTTTTCTGCAGCTATCTTATTCTGACAAATCAGACTACCTATGAACTTGTAAGGCGTAGACGCATTCAATACCTCAGGTCTGCTATTTCTAGTTACTGCTTCTTCAAATAAAGTTTCATTAATTATTGTGGCATGACTATGAAGTTTAATTAGAATTAAGAGTTCTATATTTAATTCCTAGGTTGTGACCTCTCTATTACTAAAAGGAATTGAAAGTAAGCATAAGGTTTATGATTAGAATGTTTAAAACTAGCTTGGGAACCTCAGCTTGGATCCTTTGACAAGTTCATAGTTTCTTAATGGGACAAGTTTCTA
The DNA here is from genome assembly GCA_027568935.1 of Erythroxylum urbanii. Taxonomy (NCBI): domain Eukaryota; kingdom Viridiplantae; phylum Streptophyta; class Magnoliopsida; order Malpighiales; family Erythroxylaceae; genus Erythroxylum; species Erythroxylum urbanii. The sequence goes on from JAOQML010000197.1 coordinate 9,838,787, forward strand.
TTTGTATTTTCAACTGGCGAAACTTGACTGTAGTTCCTGAGTTAATTTCTTAGCCAGTTCATTTTCTTGGTCACTTAGGGGAATCCCTGAACGAGTTTACCCATTCAGTAAAGGACTTTGGCATAATGTATACAATTTCTGTTGTGCTCAAACCGACATATACAATCTGGAAAGGTTACCAACAGCGGTGGAAGTTGAAGAAAAATCGAGACCGTATACGTGCTTAGATTTTTTGACCTGTCGCTGTTGCTGAGATATTGAGAGGTACTTAATCATATTCCATTGGGACGGTGTAGAAGTTTATTGTTTTCTGGTTGTCAAATTTTTTCCTTCGGATTCTTTTATCAGCAATCTTCTTTGTGCGTCAAAGTTTGTACATGTGTTCTTTTATGCTAGTGCATCCTGTTGAACCAAAAGAAGTCTATGGTCTCTTTATATGCATACCAGAGTTGGATTGTGATTTTTCAACATCCTGAAAAACTGGTCTCCGGGTTGATGTTGACAATATGCTCACAAGTTTTTGCTTTGGTATCAAAGATTCAAGCAAAAATGGGCAGAGTATCTAAGAGCACATAATTGAGATGCTGACAATATGCCGTAAATTCTAAAAATCAGAAGTCCGTGAATGATTTGCTAAGAGTGATTATTGGTGGCACGTTACCAGTTACATAAATTGGAAATTATTATTAAACCATCTTTGGGAAAAGCAACCATCAAAAGAAATTTTGCACTTGAGTGCAAATAACTAGTCTGCGCTCGATCTCTTTCCTGAGAAGTTGCAAAATACGAGAATAACAAATGAATGGTATCCAAATGAATCTGTAAAGTAACGCTCAACAACGTGCTTTAGAAAATAACAGATACACAAAGGAACTTTGAACTCAAATGTTATTGTTACAACAATGTGGGGAGGAATGGGGTACGAGTCTAGAGCAAACAGGGTGAATGACTTAGAAGTCTGAAACAGCTATTTCTTGTCAGAAGTTGGAAAACACCTTGTACTAATATATCCTCAATTGTAGTACCTGCGTATATAGACAGCATTAAAGAATCGTGGTCGAGAAATGGACTTTAACTTCATTTTTATTACTTGCGAAATTTGAGAGCCTCAAAGCGAGCTGCAAGTGCATCATAGTCTGGCAACTTGGGATGAACTCTAGGAATAGGGTCACGAGAAGAAGGTATTGCTGGTGGAGGGCGATCTGGTGGTGGTGGATAAGGAGCAGCCGGTGAATCTTCCATTTCAATCTCTTCGTCGCAGTCTGATTCATCAAACTTTATATCTTCATGTGGGCTTGAGGAGTTGCAACTGTGCCTCCTAGATACATTCTGGCCTTCCATCTCAACTCGCCTCGGCTCATTGTAACTGTGTCTTCTATAGGCATCGTGACCGCCCATCTGTACCACTCTTGTCTCCTCGTTACTTGGATGATAATGAGATCCATTAGAACTATGTGACTTGTACATCCTCTCAGTGCCTTCTGATTCACAATCCATGACATCAGGGTTAATCTGTGAGTTATGTGGCATTGAAAGAGTTGGGTGCTTGTTTATTCCAGGTCCATTATCTGTACTCAAATAATCAAAAGCATTGGATTGACAAGCTTGATTGTAGCCCTTGTTGGCAAGATAAGCTGCGGCTTGTGCAGCTGCAATTGCTTGCTTTGCAGATTCTGCTGCTGCTTCAGCAGCAGTTGCTGTGTCTTCAAAGTTCATATTGCTACATGATCTGCCAATGGTCCAGAAAAATGTCAAAACAATTGAGTATTCATGCAAATCCGTAGCCACACTTTTGAGACATGTCCATAAAAACATAATCAGCCTACCTAATACTTGGCTTATTTGGCCCAGCAGACTGAACTATTGCTGGCTTAACCGGTAAGCTGGTAGCACTTACAAAAGTGCATGGTCCTTCCTGTTAAAATAGATTGACAGAGATTTTTAGAACAATAATGCAAATGTATAGATGAAGAGCAGAAGAAAAGAGGAGATAATGTACTCACTATAAGCTCATCAGGTGGCTTGAGAAGCTCCTTTTCTGATTCTGATGTATCCCATTCGATCTGGTACTCCTTAGCAATTTCCTTCATGACTTTCAACTTCACTTCACCATTAGGTGTTCTAACAGACAGCTTGTCAATTAACTACAAGCAAAACAAACACATAATATGATATATTCCTAAGTGAAAATTTGTCCATGTGTTCGAGGTGTATTTCTAAAGCCTATACTGAAAAGAAGCTATTAAATTTAAAAAAGAAAGAAAGTGCCAATTCAATAGGAAGAAATCCGTCAAGAGTATTATCAAATATGGTAGTTATACAAGCAAGAGAGTGCTAACCAGACGATTGACACCACAATTGGGTCGCAAATCAACAGCTGCAGATACAAAGTCTCTCCCATACTTCTTTTCAAATATCTTCCTGATTGATAATAATTCTGGAATTTCAGAGCACCTCGGCGATGCAAATATCAAACTGGCAATGCCTTCTTTCAGGTCTGCCGGACAGTCCCTGGAACAAATCCAAATAAAAAATACTTTCAAATGTAGTTTAAATATGGAATGCGGCCCGTAATCCTATCATTCTCACCTTTGCTTTGCAATGATAGTAAGTCTTGCCACAACTAACTCGCAGAAGAGCTCAATGAACTCATTAGAAGCTAAAACATTCTGCTCTCTGATCACATGCTCAACCTGCGACATCACAAACAATTTGTTAGTTTTGTTTGCCAAAACCATGTTGCAGGAGAGGAATGCTGACTCCATCCTTTAACATACAGAACTTGGACACACTAATCTAAACATTGGAGAACTGGACATCTCTTTCATAATACATTCAACCATCAGCGTAGAAGTAGCAGTCTCTTAAAATATCACATATAACAAAAGTAGTTCCATGGTACGAGCTTGAACTTGGATTAGCAAGAATCTAGTACTTTTGATAGTTGATGCTTCCATGAGCTTAGTGATCAGAACAAGATGCGAGGGACACAGTTACATGATACAAAAAGGCAAAATCAATATAAAGAGATTCAATTTAGGCTATATTTGATTGGATGGTTATTAATAGAATAGAATAGAATGAAATACGATTAAAGGGGATAGTTTTATATTTCATCTCATTCTATTCTAAACAGCAAAAATAAATTTCTTTTGATTTAAAAGATTTAAAATAGAGCGTAAATTAATAAATAGCATTTCACTAAACAATATTTTCCCATATTACATTATTAACCTTCCGTACCTCCCAAATATCCTCAAGAAACAGAACAAATAAAGTAAATTACCCGGATACGAGCAGTGGCATCCTGGCCAGATTGAAGAAGCATTGCAATGTCTCTTCTCATTTGCCTCACCACCACCTCTCTCTTGTTTCGCAACAGCTTAATCCTCGCCACTGCCATCTTAGCCGCCGTCTTACTATTCTCAGTTTCCACATATACCAATTGACAAAAACAAACAAACCCATCAAATTAATTCGGACAGTCAAAGCAGAATACATACTGTTTACCATAACCTCAATAGAAAATCTTAAAAAGGCTGCGTTTTTATGGCACAAAAACAGAGGAGTAATCTCGTTCGTTCTCATGAAGCAATGAATGTACCATTTGGAGGAGTTGAAGCGAGGACAAAATATAGACAGTGTGCGCTTCATGAGCTTCTTTGTATGGAAAGTAGCCACTTCAACCACCGTCATTGGCTCTTCACCGGCAGATGAGAGCGAGAGAGTATCACTAATACGCTGACGATTACAGTAATAATGTGCTTCTTTTAGCAAAGTAACGTTCTTATTGATCAAACGGATTCAGTATGGGGTCCTCCTAGATTGCCGACTAAAATAGCCGTTACGTTATTTGACACGCGGCAATAATAATCGAGTTGTGTGCGAGAATCCAATGTCCCAGCACAACTCAACTATGTTGTTGTTGGGCGTGCAAAGTGTGACTTTTCCCAATTTCAGGTTCCAAGGACCCATGTCAAAGGCCCGTTTCAAAGTACGAGGAAATTGCGGGCTACGGGCTAATTTGCTTGAGTCCAACGATTTAGTTGACAACCAGCAAGTAATGTACACAGTTCATTTGTTTTGAAGAGGCTGATCCATTTTAGACAGCCCAAATATGTAGTAGTAGATGTGAAAATGGCTTCCTTACTAAACAAAAAACAAAAAAGGTCCCGTGCATGGAATTGACTCTCTTCCCTCATTCACATCTAATATATTTTAATCCTAAGTTTTATCAAAAATGTTGACAAAGACAAGACAAAGAAGAATTGTATTTATATTGTGTGTATGATATAAAATATGAGGGCTTCTTATATTGTGTGTATGATATAAAAGATGAGGGCTTCTTATATACTGAAACAATGGAGTAAAATGTAAGAAAAGAAAATATTACAACATAATTGTATAATATTACAATATAACTGTAGAATATTTAGGATAAGCTTGATAGAGTTTTGAAGAACATGATGTCAGCAAAAATGACAATCATTCTCAACATACTTGATACGTTCATAAAAGACATCATTTTATCAATTTGAATTTCATTACGAGTGTTACAATGCAATAAAAGGGCGTGGGACTAACTTACTTAATACTGATATCCTTAAGCAACCATTACAACCAAACTAGTTCATAAAAAGTATAGGAAGAGTCTAATATTTAGATTTCGTGCTAGAATGAGACATTATAGTTTGCTTCTTACTTTGCCTAAATATTAACAAATTGATAAAAAAGCCAACAGTAGATTATTAATCATTAAGATTTTCTAGCCCAATCAATATGAAAATAAGCTTTCAAGTATAATGTAGATAAACAAGAGAAATGGATATCATAAAATAAATACCATAAAATAAAGTTCATTTCACATAATAAAGAATACAAAGAGCTATTACAAAATGAGTGGTAAAAGCATAAAACCTGAACGAGTGATTAAGCTATATTCAGACGAGTGATAGATAAACAAGACTGCCAACTAATTGTCAATAAAGAGTGCCATCAACTGTAGAAAAATGAGCATTAGGCTTAATAGAAGTGTTAGCTATTAGGCTTAATAGAAGTGTTAGCTATCTTGTCATCAGTAAAAGCAGCTTGAGAAGGAGATATATAACATATTTTTCTTAAGACAAATAATACTCTGCAAAGCCTTAAGACCAAGAAAGTAGTTAAAAAGCCCAAGATCTTTTATTTCAAATAGTTTACTCATAAATTTTAAGGTAATTGATGTCCTGCAAATTGTTAACAGCGATGATCATGTCGTTTATATAAAAGAGTAAGAGAATGAAACATTTCTTAATCTTACAAAGAAATAATGCATGATTATAAGGACTTGAATAAAAACTAATTCGCCTAATAGTTGAGCTAAATTTAGCAAGCCATGCTCGGATATGTTAGGGTACAAACCTTATGTTTGGCCTTTTATAAACCCATTTATAGCTAACAATATATTTATCTAGTGTAAATATATTGGATCCCAAGTATGAGTGATAGTGAAAACCTAAAGTTCCTTTTTTTATAGCTTACTGCCACAAAAGGCTAGTACTAGTCTCACGACAAGTGCGAGGTTCTTATAAGAAATAATCACAGAATAACAATGATAATCATGAAGGATAATGTTAGGTTATAGTACGAGGCTCATATAAGAAATAATCACATAATAGTAATGATAATCATGAAAGATAATATTAGGTTATCTCTTATAAGTACTGCAACAAAGAGAGGAAGGAATAACATAAGAGTTGCTAGTGATTACGAGTAAGATGACAATCAAAGGAAAGGAGTTATTAGAATCTATAAATGTTGAAGAGTCACTTAGGGATGGCAAAGAGATGCTAGTATTGTCTGAATCAACATTTCCTACAAACAAGTCACTAGGAAAAAGAATAAATGGATATGTTAAATATGAAGAAGGAATACTTTGAACTTGAAAACATGATATGGTCGAAAATATTTTATGTTCCAAAAGGGTTACATGATAAGAAATCCTGAGATGTTCTGAAATTGGATGCCAAGATTGATAACCCTTATATTTTATATTGTATCCTAAGAAGCAACATAATCTAGCCTTAGGCTCTTTTTTTTGTGTTTATAAGGTTGAAGATGAACAAAGCATGGACTACCAAAGACATGAAGAGACTGTTAATCAAGTGTATATCCATATAAACATTAGAAAGATGAGACATTGTTAAGAGTGGGGGAAGGAACTCAATTAATTACATAAACAATAGTAAGACATGCAGAATCGTTAGGGGAATGTCTCGGTCAGTTCCATGGGTTGATTTGGTTTGGAGACAAGTGTTGAGTCCAAAGGCCGCCATCTTCTTGTGGTTAACTGTTCATAATCGATTGTGCACTAAGGATCGTTGGTTTGGTTTGTATGATCCTCTATGTGTGTTATGTAACCAAGCCCATGAGAGCAGAAACCATTTGTTTTTCCTTTGCCCTTACACTAAGGAGGTGTGGAGTTGCATCGGGCGGTTGGTAGGGATGATGAGTGTGTCTTTTGATTGGTTAGAGGTGTTGCCGGCTATCATACGAGTTACCCAACGTGGTTTGAGAAATGATCTTCTTATCAAGACAACTTTTCATATCATGATCTATCACATATGGAGAGAGAGGAACCGACGAATATATCAACGAGTGGAGTTAAATCTCACTGAACTTACACATACTATTGTCAATGTGATCAGATAATTATTCATAGCTAAAAGAAAACAAGATACTATCAGCCAAGATCTTCGCTTGAAGTGGTTTCTTTAATGTATGTGTCGGTGGACAGTAGTCTCTGTGTAGGGTAGGCTTTGTATTATTTTGCTGGTCTCTTTTCCTTGTACAAAGGATTGTATATAGTTTTCAACTTTAACAATATAATTTCCTTTAAAATTTCAAAAAAAACTGTAGTTCTTTTATTTTCCGTCTAGGCTATTAATATTTGTCTGAGTTCTCGATAAAAAGAAAAACAGAGACTTCACAAGATTTTTGTCAGAACAGAAAAGAAATATTGAAGAGATAATGCAAAAGGACAAAAAATGACCAATACAATCTATGATATAGTCGCCACGTTTTCCATCATTTTGTGAACCCATCTAATAATTTGTTAGGAACCTTTCCTTACACATTTCTGCTAGTTTTCTGGATCAATTGCCACGTTGGTTGCAAATTGATCGGTGGCGATTTCACGGGCTGGCTTCCTACTTCCTCTCAATTTTTGTGTTAAACGTGGTGGGACTTTTGAGTTGGATGAAGTCATAACAGCACACCAGAAAGCTTATGTGACTTGATATTAAATTAAAAGACTGGCCCTTATAAGCAAGTCAAGATCAGGAAGGCGAGAGAACGTAGATGTCTGTGGTGTAGGTTCACGGCCACCAGGTAGCTAGCTGATGTGTCTTTGATTTTAAATTGAAGGACTGGCCATTATAATTGTGCTAGTCAAGATCAGGTCCATCAGGAAGGTTTTTATCATTTCAAGTTGTACGATGAAAGAAAATTGTTTTGCTCGATCAACAGCCACAAGTCGGGTTCAATTCATTCACGTGTTCCGAAAAATAGATGGGTTAGATATTTGTGGGAACAGGGGCACAGAGATTTTCAGGGGATTTGAAGCCCTACAAGTCGTGCAATGGTTTTGATTACCTTAATTTTTAACTGTCATATTCAACAGCTACAGCTACACCCCTGCTATCTGGAAGTCTGGAAATGTCAGCCGCACGCACTCACACCCAGCCAGCCCACACACATACAGGCACGAGTCTCCTATATAACGAGATAAGCACTGACCAACGAATAACAAAAGATGGAATTGCTAAATTTCACTCTTCTGTTAGTGCTTATCCTGGTCTTCAAGTTGGTTTTACAAAATCATGGGAAGAGAACAAATAATCTCCCACCAAG
>JAOQML010000197.1:9846776-9864050 GCA_027568935.1 Erythroxylum urbanii
TTATGAGTAAGAAAATGAATTATAATGCAAATATTTATTATATTATAAAATTTATAATTTATAATCTATCAAATTGGAATTTTTACGAACTCTAATATTTGAACTTATTTAACAAAAAAATAACTCTGGAGTGTCAGTTCACGCACATGTAAGGGGCGATGGTAAAGTTAAATTTCGCCAGTATAGTGGAGGGGGATCCTAGGATGTGGAAATGTCGTAGTCTCCAATCTTGTATAAGGATCGTCTTGTGCGACACTAAGCAGTTTTGATAGAACATGTTGAAGTCAACGATGAGGATATCGTAGTTTCTACGGATGATAAAGGTCCGTTCATATCCCTCACAGCCAAGGCTCACGATCAACTTCGAAAATCTTGGCAGTTTTTGGTTATTGTTAAATTGCTTGGAAGGAGTATCGGATATGCTCTGATGTGCTCAAAACTGAAGGTGTTATGGAACTTATTAACATAACTGAAAATCATTGACATGGAAAATGGGTTCTTTCTGGTTAAATTTACAAATGCAGAAGATATGAATCATGTGTTATTAGGAGGTCCTTGGGGTTATTTTGGGTCATTATCTAACGATGCAGCAATGGTTTCCGGGTTTTAGAGCAAGTTCTGCTCAGGATTCTCGGGTGGTAGCATGGATGAGAGTACCAGATATGCCTATGGAATATTATCATGAGAAAATCTTGAAGGCAGTGGGTAACCTTGTGGGACGAACAGTTAAAATTGATATGAACACTTTAGGCACACAAAAAGGAAAGTTTGCAAGGATAGCCGTGGAACTAGATCTCTCGAAACCACTAGTACCCAGAATCAGGATTGATGAAGAATGGTTGTGAATTGAATATGAGAATTTACCATTGATTTGCTTCGGATGTGGTCGTATTGGTCACAATACTACCATGTGTAATAATTCGACAAGGAATGAACTAGTGACCCAGGGTGTTTCGAAAGCTAAACCAATTGATGTTGAAACATGCCATATTTTCTCATCGAAGAATATGGCTGAGAACCTAGAAGCAGTGAAGACAATAGAGGAATCTGCGTTTTGGTCCATGGATGCACGCTCCCCAGAGAGGTCGGCATAATGCTGGCAAAGATAAGTCCCAATCATCGGAGGGCATACGGAAAGCCTCCCTTAATCAAAGAGATCCTTTGGGATCACGATTCACTACTTTACAGCTAATGGAAGATGAAGGATTTGTCCACGATGCTTTAAATGGAGAAGGAAGACCAAGGTTTAATTCTTCGGTTAGTTTAAAGCATCCTTCAACTGAAGCAGGCCCCAGTAAGATTCATTCAGATTTAAGTAAAGATCCAATGAGCCCAGTTGTGATTAATGGTATTTCTAAATAGGGTCAATCAAAACAGGCTCTGATGGAAGGCCCAGGCAGCTCCATGTTACGGTTGGCGAATCTTCCCAGCCTAAAACACAATATGTATCTATTTTTAATTTTGTCTCAACAAATCTCCCAGATACTTCAGTAGCAAAAAGTGACGCGAGAAACCAAACTAGATTATTAGCTGTCAGAAACACCTTACCAAAGAAATATTTAAAGGAAAGACATTTCACAAACAACAATCGACTCCCATCCTCACGAATTCCAAATGGCGAGTTGGTTCCGAACAGAGTACTGCAGGACTGCTAGTCAGGGATTATACCAGCGAAGAGATCTAGAATGGAGGGGGCTAAAGCATATCCGGAAAATTTTTAGACAAATACTGGGGGAGATAATATCAGTCCAGACACAATGGAGTTACAAGAAGCGATTCCAATCCTGGAGACTTCTGAACTGGCATTGGTGAAGGGACGATGACAATAATGTCAGGGGAGTAGGTATCTCCAATTTCCCTACCTATTTTCATGTTTATTATGTCTATCTTATCCTAGAATTGTTGTGGCGCAACAAGCCCTATGTTTGTGTCTGTTATGAAGGATCTTTTCAGAAGATATAAACCAAATGTGAGCATTGTTTTAGAACCAAGAATTAGTGGAGATAAGGCTAGGAATGTTGTAAAGAAATTGGGAGTGGATGGATGGTATTCTGTAGAAGCTAGGGGTTTTTCGGGAGGAATTTGGATTCTGTGGCAAATGAGAATGACGACAGTCAATATTGTAGAATCCATGAATCAATATGTTCATTTATGTTGGAATACGACTGAGACTTTTGGGGAGTGTACAGCAGTTTATGGTAGTCCAATAGCAAGTGGCACACGTCTTCTTTGGAATGATATAAGAAGGTTGAGCATGTTAATAAGACAACCATGGATTTTAATTGGAGATTTCAATGCTACGTTACATCCTGATGAGAAAAGAAATGGTCTAACTAGAAATAGTAGTCAAAACAGAGATTTCTGTAAAGTAGTGAAGGACTGCAAGCTCTTAGATATTGGTTTCAGGGGTTTGAATTTTACTTGGTTCAGGGGTAGATTGTGTGAAAGATTGGACAGGGCTTTATGTAATGAGGATTGGCGAAAAATTTTCCTAATGCGTATCTGACTCATCTACCACGTATCAAATCAGATCATCGACCAATTTTACTTTCTTGTTTTCTAGATTCTTCGTCCAACAAGGGGATTCAACCTTTTCACTTTCAGGCAGCATGGCTAAACCATCCTAGTTTCAAACACTTCATGGTTGACTTTTTGGAATCAGGGACGTAATTGGAAAGATGAATACTTGTCTTTTGTTGCTAAAATTAATATTTGGAATAACGTAACTTTTGGGGATATCTTCCGCCGAAAGAATTGTTTATTGAAGCAAATAGAAGGAGTTGAACATATTCTTAGTAAAAGAAGCTCGTCCACCTTACTAGAGACTCATAAGTCCTTAAGATTTGATTATGAAGCAGTTTTAATGCAATAGGAGCTATTGTAGTTTCAAAAATCCTGTTCTAAGTGGATAAACTTTGGTGATCGAAACACTTCTTTTTTTCACATTTCTACATTGATTCGGAGAAATACTAATAGGATTACTTTGTTGCAAAATGAACAGGGAGTATGGATATCTGATGACCAGTAACTTTGTTCATTAGCCAGAAATTATTTCCAGAACCTGTATATAGATGAAAGTTATAATAGCGTTTTACCGACCATTGCTAATGGTTTTCCAAGGCTAGAGATGGGGCAAAGTCTGGATTTATTGACACCCACTTTGTCAGAGGAGATATATGGCATTATTAAGAATATGGGAAGTTTCAAAGCCCCTGGAGTTGATGGTTTACAGCTGCTTTTCTTTCAATCTCAGTGGTCTATGATGGGTAAATCTATCACAAACATGGTACAGAAATTTCTGGCTATAGATGTAATGGTATCGGAATTAAATGAGACTCTCTTGGTCCTCATACCGAAGATTCAAAGACCCGTTAATATAGGTCAATTTCGCCCTATTAGTTTGTGTAATGTTTCTTATAAGATCATTACAAAACTTATTTCAGAGCCTTTGATAGGAACTTTGGTTGCGGAGACTCAATTTAGTTTTGTGCGGGGAAGGAAAATTACTAATAATGTGGTAATTGTGCAAGAAGTTATGCATTCTATGAAAAGGAAAAAAGGAAGACAAGGTTAGATGGCGATTAAAATGGACCTCGAAAAAGCATATGACAGATTGAAGTGGAGTTTTCTTAAAGAAACATTACACCTAGCAGGATTTCCTAGAGAGCTATCAAACAGGATAATGACATGTGTCTCCATAGCTTCTATAAGGATTCTTTGGAATGGGGTGGCATCCGATGCTTTTCTTCCTATAAGAGGGATCCGACAGGGTGACCCTTTATCGCCATATCTCTTTGTCTTATGTATGGAACGTTTGGCTCATATGACACTAGAAAAGGTAGGACGCAATAGTTGGAGACCCATTCAACTTGGATGAGGTGGTCCAAAACTATCTCATTTATTTTTTGTTGATGACATTTTTCTTTTCTCTAAAGCTTCAGTAGATCAGGGAAGCTTGATTTAAAAAGTGCTTCATGGGTTTTGCCTTCAGTTAGGATAACAAGTGAGTCAACTGAAGACTAAAATCCTTTTTTCAAATAATACTCCAGCATATATACAGAAGGACATCAGCAAGTTGCTAGGCTTTAAAATCAATAGGAGCTTAGGGAAGTACCTAGGAGCTCCACTGTTACATAGTCTACTATCTCGCACTTACTATATAGAATTGATTGACAGAATCAAAGGCATGTTATCCAGTTGGAAGGCAAATAATTTATCTTTTGTGGGCAGAATTACTTTAGCTAAATCGGTGCTGTAAGCTCTCCCTTCCTATCTGATCCAAACAGTCATGCTTCCAGCCAGTATTTCCAAGGAGATTGACCGACTAGTTCGGGGTTTTATTTGGGGTTCTAATTAAGAGAAAAAGAAGTTACATCTTATTAGTTGGGAAAAAGCGTGCTCACCAAAAGAGAAAGGAGGCCTTGGTCTTTATGAAAATTCAGAGACTAACAAGGTTTTGTTAATGAAACCTGGATGGCGTTTTTTAACACACCAGGATCAACTATGGGTTAGAGTGGTGGCTAATAAATATGGTTGGTTGAGATCTTATTTGGAAGATCCGTCTAGGGGTGGGGCTAAACAGAATAGCTCAGCTTTATGGAGAGCTTTAAATCTTCTTTGGCCGCTACTTTTGAAAGCTGGTGTTTGGCATGTGGGCAATGGTCAGATTACTCGATTCTGGAAAGATCAGTGGCTGGAACATTTTGGTCCTCTTCTTGGTATGGCGTTAAGGGACATTCCAGAATCCTTGAGACATCGACCTATCAACCATTTTGTGGCTGATTCTGGAAATTGAAACTGGGAGATTTTTCAGGATTATTTACCGAACTTTGTGTGTTTACAAATAGAAAACACCACACCTCTTGTTAATCAAGAAGAGAGAGATGTATTGAGATGGAGTTTGACTATAAATGGTCAATTCTCTACTTCTTCTTCTCATGACTTGTTACAAGAAGGACATAGTAGGGAGGTCTCTTATTGATGGAGGCGAATATGGAAATGGCCAGGCCCAGAAAGGATTCAATCCTTTCTTTGGTTAGTTGCACATAATCGATTACCTACGAAGGAGCTTTGCTTTAAGTGCCAGATTCTGAATAATGACACCTGCCCTCAATGTGAGGTTAGTTCAGAAACTACAATTCATGCATTGAGAGATTGTGAGTTTTCCAGGAATATTTGGTCCCCACTAGTCCCAGTCGATAAATAAGTTGACTTCTTCAGACTAGATATGGAGGATTGGCTAATGGTGAATTTGTCAGCTAGTCAGGACAATAGGTTGATGCCTTGGTCTATGGTATTTAGTACAGGCTTGTGGATGATATGGAAATGGAGAAACAACCTTGTTTTTTAGCACCGTAATGATACAAGCTCCCAACTAACGGTAGCCATTCGAATGAAAGCAGAGGAATTTTATTTTGCTTTTACTAATCTGAAACACTCTGAATTGCATGTGGTAAGACAGGAAGATCAGTGGGTTAGGTGGATACCTTCAATTCAAGGTTAGGTTAAGCTGAATTGTGATGGAAGTCATGATACTACCACAGGTCTCTCTTTTGCAGGTGGCATATTAAGGAACGCAGAAGGTAGATGGATCATAGGTTTTACTCAATCGGTAGGTCGATGTTCCTCATGGCAGGCCAAAGCTTGGGTGATTCATATAGGCCTCTCTTTGACTCTTTCCGCTGGAATTTGCAAGTTACATCTAGAATCGGACTCATGGGACGCGATTCAAGCATTGAGGACTACACAGTTTTCGGCTCCTTAGAGCACCATCATCTTAGAGTGTCAGAAGTTATTGGGACGTTTCAAGGATGTCATAGCCGAACATATCTTTCGGGAGGTCAATATAGTAGCTGATCAACTTACAGGATTAGGCAGAAGTTACCCACCTGGCATCTTCGTACATTGGTCTCCACCGAACTCCATTATTAACGGCATTCGTGCTGATAACTCTGGTTCTTTTATGGGTTTTTTAGCACACTTGGAGCATTACAGGAGCATAGGGGATAACATTCTGCTGTTGCAAGAGCTATTAAGAGAATACCAGTCTGGCAAATCGATTAATAGCTGCACTCTTAAGATTGATCTCTATAAAGCTTATGATACTATTGGGTGGGATTATTTGCGGCTTTGTTTGGAAGGAATAGGTCTCCCTGGTCAGTTTTGTCACTGGGTACTTCAATGTATACAATCTCCGACCATGAGTGTCCTGATCAATGGCATTCTGACGTCACAGTTTCCTATCTCAAGAGGTATTAGGCAGGGCGATCCTTTATCCCCGTATCTGTTCACTTTGGCGATGGAGGGTCTCTCTAGACTGATGACACAGTTGGTGAGTTGAAACGGACTTTTTCAATATCATTACCGTTGTAGAGAATTGCAATTATCTCATCTTCTATATGCAGATGATGTTATCCTATTTTGTAAGCTGACCCTCATGCAATATCGATGTTGATGAATTTATTGAATGTGATTTCTAATTGGTCGGGGTTGACAATGAATCTTCAGAAAAGTGCTATGTTTGTTTCTTCTGATGTTCGAAATCCGAAGTGGATCGCTAGATTGGTGGGGTTGCAGATTCAACGAGTCCCTTTCCGATATTTGGGAGTACCGATCACCCCAGGCAAGCCCAAGTTCTCTGAATTCCTACCATTGATTGAAAAGCTGAAAGCGCGGATCAATGCCTGGCAAAATCAATTTTTATCTTTGGCGGCTCGGGTGACCCTCATCATTTTGGTGCTACATAGTATGCATGTCCACTGGGCTGCACATGTGGTTATTCCTCAAAGGGTCATCAAGGAGATGGAGCGAATTGTTAAATCCTTCTTATGGACTGGTAAGCATGATGCTTGTAGAGGAGCTCGGATCAAATGGAGCGATATTGTGATACCCAAAAACCATGGGGGTTTGAGCATTATTTTGATCAAGCAAATGCAACGTGTCTTACTCATGAAGAGAATTTGGAGACTATTCGTGGATAAAGAAGCGTTGTGGGTCAAGTGGGTGCAGACCTATAATCTACAAAGGCATAGTTTTTGGCACATTCACCTAAGGTATGACCACTCTTGGTTCTTTAAAAGCATGTTGCATATACGTGATCTTATCTATCCGTTCATTAAACATAGAATGGGGAATGTTGAGACCACTTATTTTTGGTTTGATAATTGACATGATGATAGTCCTTTATTGTTGCAACCTCACTTGATTGCTCTTAAAAACCGCATTCCTGATACTGCTACGGTTGCCTGGGTCTATAGTGGGAGGTCACGGTTAGTGGATGGTAGGTTTGGTCACTTGCTTGAACCATACTTGCGTGGTCTATCTCTTTGCAATCAACAGGATACTGTGACTTGGTTGCCTAATAATGGAGGGGGGTTCTCAACTAAATCAGCACATGGAATCGTTAGGGGAATGCATCCATCAATTCCATGGGCTGATTTAGTTTGGAGACAAGTGTTGAGTCCAAAGGCCGCCATCTTCTTGTGGTTAACTGTTCATAATCGATTGTGCACTAAGGATCGTTGGTTTGGTTTGTATGATCCTCTATGTGTGTTATGTAACCAAGCCCATGAGAGCAGAAACCATTTGTTTTTCCTTTGCCCTTACACTAAGGAGGTGTGGAGTTGCATCGGGCGGTTGGTAGGGATGATGAGTGTGTCTTTTGATTGGTTAGAGGTGTTGCCGGCTATTATATGAGTTATCCAACGTGGTTTGAGAAATGGTCTCCTTATCAAGACAACTTTTCATATCGTGATCTATCACATATGGCGGGAGAGGAACCGACGAATATATCAACGGGTGGAGTTAAATCCCACTGAACTTACACATACTATTGTCAATATGATCAGAGAATTATTCATAGCTAAAGGAAAACAAGATACTATCAGCCAAGATCTTCGCTTGAAGTGGTTTCTTTAATGTGTGTGTCGTTGGACAGTAGTCTCCGTGTAGGGTAGACTTTGTATTATTTTGCTGGTCTCTTTTCCTTGTACAAAGGATTGTACATAGTTTTCAACTTTCGCAATATAATTTCCTTTAAAATTTCAAAAAAAAAAAAGACATGCAGAAGAGGTAAAAGGAACACAAAAAGTATAAAAAAATATGTCTATGTTTGTGTTTAGTTTAACCATTTATGCAAATGTTCTCGAATAGGAATGTTAAACATTCTGAATTAACAACTGAGATAATTTAGAGTCTTTGTATTCATGGTATTATCTGTTCAAAGAATGTTAGTAGAATAAGAAAATTGAGTTTTAATCATAAAACCAAATTAAATTTATATTTGAGGTATTTTAGATATATTTTTTAATAGATAAATCCATATTTATATAGAAAAAATATTTTAAAAATAACAAAATAATGTAAACCATCCATAGTAGGATCAGATCAGGTTCCCAAATATGATAATAAATTAAATTAAATAAAGTATAGGAAACATTGTCACTATCATTAATATGTAAAGCATTATGTTTGAATAATTGTTAAGAAGCATAATCAAAATGTTCATTTTAACATGACCAAAACTACCATTTAAAATTAGAGAACTAAGTCTAGAACTAGGAATATGACCTAATAAGAATGCCATAAACTAAAAGTAGTAGAAATAATCTTGGTTGGAAGACAAAGACGATATAGTTGAAATAGCCAACCAACTTTATACTTTGTCCTGAAGAATTCTCCCTTCTACAATTCTTGTATAGTACAACCAAAGCTCAAAAAATGTAAGTCAAAATTAAGTTTATATAATTGACTAACTAAAATAAGATATAAAGATAATTTGATAACAAGCAATATATTAGGTAACATCAACTTAGATGTAGAAACAATGTCTATTTTAGGAATATATAAAATAGAACTATTGGTAGTATGATCAATAGGATGGACAAAAGGAACAATCATAAAAGAAAATAAGGAAGAATTTGATGTCATATGATTGCAACAAGTAGAATAGAAAAACCTTAATGAAGATGTACCTAATGAAATGACAAAAAGAATGGAGAAACCATAGGGATATAATTGCTAAAGAATAGTTTAAATATCTTAAAGGGTAAATGTCAGAGATGAAGTGGTAAGGGATCTCTTACCAGTACTAGCAGCGGTGGAAGAACTAGTAGGTCTATAAGCATTTATATTAGAATTATCAAAAGTACAAAAACTAGTAGTTATTAATTTTAAGATCGTTTACAATAGTTAGCCTTCATACGTCCAAATTCTTATAATATTTACATGTGATAGTGCAAGAAGAATCAAGAGGAGCAATTAAAGTATCATTAACCTGGGAAATAGCTTGAGGAGAAATACATAATGGAGTGACCAATATAGAATCTATTTATGACAACCAATGTTTAAGTCTTAAGGTGTTGAGATGAGTTTCTTCAGAGAGCAATTTGAAAATTGCAATATCTAGTTTAGGCAACAGATTACAATGGAGTAAAGATGCACTAATAGACTTATTCAAATTTTAGAGGCCAAATACATTGACTATCATGAAGTCCCATGTAAATAGCAACTTAAGAAGAATCAGGTTATTGAGAATTACAATTTGCCAACTAATCTTAAAGTGTCTGATGTTTAGACATAGTTATATATAGTCTATCTAAGTTGATGATGAATGTGATAAAGGTGCTAATAGTCCTAAATTGATGCACATAATCAAAAGTAGAGCATCCAGTCTTTAGAAAGTCCAATACCTCATGTGCAGTATCAAAACGACCAAATTCTCCTTTAATTCCAAGAAGACAAGTGTTTTAGAACTATGTTAAGATTTGACGATTTTTTACCATCCTATTACTCTAGTCAGCCTAAATATTTGATTTTATCCTCATCAGTAGCCTTAGTGGGTTTAGAGATTTCACCAGTCACATAATGCCAAACAAGGTGAACTTTCAGAAAGGTACACATCTCTTATGATCACAAATTATAGTTAACTCCATTTAAAATGACAATGAAGGGTTGTGAGACAAATTGAGAAGCATATTGAGAATTTTCAAAAGCCATTAAGGTGGAGAAATGAACAAAATAGAATAATAATTGAAAACCAAACTTGAAACATGAAGCCAGATGCAGTATCTAAATAAGCTCATAATAAAAATGAATTTTGGAGGCCAAAAAATCCTAAAAACTAGTTTTAGAATCTAAAAAATCGATCTAAATAACACTTAAATGAGTTGGTAAAAAAAAAGCTTTAACCCAAAAACTAACCAAATAAAGTAACACATTTGACCGTTTGACAATTGATTTGATTCCAACGAGTGGTGTTTGAATCGTTTAGAAATGAAAAATGTGATGATAGTTTTATATTAGTGTTTGAGGCTCTAAGAAGCAACGGAAAAGCTCGAACAATAAAGGATAGACAAAAATAAGACATGTCAACAAAAAAAATTTACAGAATAAGGGCTTGAGTAAAGGGAAACTACTGATACCAAGTTGACAAAAACAAGATAAAGAGGAATTATATTTATTGTGTGTATGATACATATTGGGAGAAAAATACCACAACTCTCTAAAAAAGTCAATCGAATATCAACGACAAAAACTAACTCTTCAAATTGCAGTAGTAGAATAATACAAGAATAAGAAACTTAACGATGAAACAAATACCAAGATTTAACGTGAAAAACCCTCCAATGTAGAGGGCAAAAACATGGAACAAACTAACAAATAAATCCACTAGACTCAATATGGATTTACAGAAAAAGTTGATCTCTCAACCCCCACAACAACAAGTTGTATCACAAAGTTTCATGATTGAAACGAAAGTTAAAATCACAATCAGAAAACCTCAAACTAATCCCAAAAACAATCAAATAAGGATGAGAATCTAGCCCTTTTTTCCCTTTCTCTATTTTTTTCTCACTTTTGGATGTTGTGACAGAACTCACTATCTCTTCTCTATCTTCTATATAAAGCAAGGTTTTAATGAGCTATTTATTGGCTCCTCTAGCTTACAATTTAGAACCTTAATTGAACTAAATTAACTAGATTACATCTTATCCTAATCAGATTACATCACACTATCCAATAAGATAACATCTCAATCTAAATAAGACTTTATCTGATAGGATTTATCTACATTACCACTAACAAGATAAGAGATTATATTTAACTAGGAATGATACATCCCTATCTATGAAGATCTTCACTTTCTTTAGATGATCCTCTCATATGATCTTTATCTTTTAGAGTTGATGTCTATCTATTGTAATCTATTCTACCACATCATCCAAGATCTCAAAATAGGGCTAGACACTTAACAATCTCTCCCTCCAACCCAAATATGGGGAAGATACATTATTCTCCATCATCACTGTAAATCTCTTGCTTATTTTCGGGAACTATTTTAGTCAGCATATTAGCAACATTCAAATCCGTATAAATCTTCTTCAACATTAATTGTTGCTCTTTATCATGGACCTTAACCAATGATAACTGATTTGTTCACAAAATGTAACCTCTTACACATCCTTAGGCTCCCCCTCAAAAGTAAGTAACAAATACTTAGAACTTAGATAACTTCTAAAAAGCCTTTTCTTCTTTGTCGACCTTCGAAACTACGTTTCATCAGTTATTGTATCCCATTGCTCTCCCTGGTCATTATCCTCAATAGGACCACAGATGTTTGAATGCATCAACTCTAATAACTCTGACTTCCATGCAGATCTTCTCTTAAAAGAGACTCTATACTGCTTTCCATCCAAAACAATGATCAAAAAGATTAAGCAGTTATGAGTTCTTAACTGAGATAAGGGATTTTCTAGCCAGTAACTTTAATCCCTTCTCACTCATCTGTCCCAATTGTCAATGCCATAGATTTGATAAAGATTCCTCTTTAGTTGTGAATAATTTTCCACTACCACACACCTTTAAGTTTGTCTTGTACAGTGAGCAACAAAATTCTCCTCATGCTACTGTCATTACGCCTCTAGACAATTTCCACTTCCTATCCCTAAAAGTGTACTTAAATCCTTCTTGATCTAACATGTTCACTGATAACAGATTCAACCTTAAATCGGGGATATGTCGTAGATTTCTCAAGGTCAATAAGCATCTGACGTTTGTCTAAACCCGAATATCACCCATATAAGCTATCTTGGTAGAGCTTTGATTTCCAATCTTGACACTCCCAAAATCTCCGCTTTTATAGCTTGAGAAGTATTCTTTCTTTAGAACACAATGCTAAGATGTTCCCTTGTCAATCAACCATTCTGAACTAATATTGTTGACATGGAAACATTCACTAGTTGCACAAACTAGTGTCACCTCATCATCCGTACTTGAAATAGTTGCAGCTGTACTTTTAACATCATAATCATCCTCATGCTAATGAGCTTTCTTTTTTTGATCCCTTTTCCACTTATGGAAAAAAAATTTAATGTGTCCTGACTTATCACAATAGTAACATGTCATTATGTCTTTGTCACCTTTGGACTTTGAATTGATTTTAGACTTGCCACAACCATTGGGACCCCTACTCTTGTTACTCTCCCTGCTTTCTGTTATGAAAGCCTGCACATTGTCAACTTCAGCCTCCTTTCTTTTAATTTCTTCATTAAAAATACTTTCTATGATTACATCCAGCACACCTTCAAGAGCTGGGTTGCTAATCGTCACCACCAATGTTTTCAAGCTATCTGGTAATGAACTCAACAGGAACAGATCTTAGAGCCCATCATAAAAAATGATCTTCATTGTAGTGAGCTTGTTGATTATGCCCTAGAAATCATTTAAAGGAATGTCATCATTCACACTTCTATCCACATCAATGGGATCAAAGAGATCCCTGCAATATAGAAGTTCCTCCATTATATGCCTCCATATCAAGTTATTTGATGATGTTAACTTGACTATATAGTTGCTTCCACCTTCCATTATGACAGCTCTGATACCACTTATTGGGAGAAAAATAGCACAACTGTCTAAAAAGTCAATTGAATATCAACGACAAGTCATAACTCTTCAAATTATAGAACTAGAACAATATGAAATAAGAAACTAAATGATAAAACAAACACCAAGATTTAACTTAAAAAACCCTCCAATATAGAGGGAAAAAACTACGAGGTAAATCAACAAATAAATCCATTAAACTCAATAAGGATTTACAGAAAAAAAAAGATCTCTACAAGGATGAGAATCTAACCCTCTTTACCTTCTTTCTATTTTTTCTCACTTTTGGAAGTTGTGACAACACTCACTATTTCTTCTCTATCTTATGTATGAAGCAAGACTTTAATGAGCTATTTATTGGCTCCTCTAGCTTACAATTCAGAACCTTAATTGAACTGAACTAACTAGATCACATCTTATCCTAATCAAATTACATCACATTATTCAATAAAATAACATCCCAATTTAAATAGAACTCTATATGATAGGATTTATCTACATCACCACTAACAAGATAAGAGATTATATTTAACTAGGAATGATACATCCCTATCCACGAAGATCTTCATTATTTTCAGATGATCCTCCCAATGATCTTTACTTTTAGAGTTGATGTTTTTCTACTATAATCTTATCTACCACATCATTCAAGATCTCAAAATAGGGCTAAACAGTTAACAATAAAAAGGAAGAGAGCTTCGTATATAATGTAGAATATAACATGTATGAAAGGAAAATACACTTAAATGGCATAGTGTTTCAGGAGTTTTGTGTGACAAGAAGATGTTATTCAAGTTAAAAGGTAAATTCGATCGTTTAGCGATTAGGCTAGCCATGCTCTATGGAGCAGAGTGTTGGCCTATCAAACAAATTCATGTGCAAAAGCTAATGGTGACAGAGATGAGGATGTTTCGTTGAATGTGCAACCTTACTAAAAAGGATATGGTCAAGAATGTAATGGTGAGAGATCAATTAAAGGTTGCTAATATTATGGACAAATTAAGATAGACAAGGCTTTGGTGGTTTGGTCATGTTAAGAGGAGATACCTGAATGCTCTAGTGAAAAGATGCGAAGAATCGTACTTAGAGATTGTAAGAGAAAAATAGGGAGACCTAAAAAGAATTGGAGATAGTGATAAAAAATGATATGGCAATGTTGGAACTTATCAAGGACATTACCCAGAATAGAAAACTTTGGCATACTATGATTCAGATAAAAGATTCCTCATAAAGAGATCTTGATAGTCTTCTTTAATCTTTTAAATCTTGCCTCTTGTAATTACCCTAAGAGGTAACTACTTATTCATATTATTAGTATTAGTATTAGTTTATTATTATTATTTTTTCTCTACTATTACCATTAGTATTTTTTTATTTTATTATATATTTATTTATTATTTTGTTTTTGTTTTTGTTTTTTATTTATCGCTTATGTCGGTCAATTTGAAAATTGTCTCTCTACTAGTTATAAATAAAGCTGCGTATTATTAGACTTTCTTAAACCATACGCCTAAGCAAAATTTATACTAGATATTGTTGTTCGTATATGTTAACAAAAAATGATAAGAGCAAATAAAGAATAAAGATAAAAGAATCAACCCCAACAAATTATTCAAGGCAAATGATTGGTTTGCTGCTTACTTTACATGTTTTGAGTTCAAATTTTTAGAGAATTTGTAATCGTATGCAAGGCCATCAATATAGAGCGAGAAAAGACATCATTTTATTACCAAAAAGAACTGGATTTTGATACACAAGGTGATGAACAATATGCTTCAGATCGTCTAAAAGTCAGATCACACTACAATTATAGTTCATAATGACCAGTTACTAGAAAAAAGAAATAATTGGACTGATTATTGTCCATTTTTCTACTGTACAATTGGTTTTCTGAACATAATGGAGGACAGATTCTGTAGCCTGATTCAGATCCTATAAACTTCGGATGAGATGAATCAGTGCACAAAACCTGTAGAAATCTAATAATCACATAAAGCTAGTGCGAAAGTATGTTTAGAAGGGAGACTCTAGTGTGAATCAAATCCCGAAACAAGCGCTCTAACTCCATGTCGAAATCTTCAATCCTCATATCCAGAACTTCCAGCCTTTTCTGAGCAATTTGTATGCTCATTTGTGGATATGAATCCTTGCTTAATATGTTGTTTAGAGCAGAATCCACGCTCTCCAACTCGTTCATGTTCTCTTGCTGGACTTCACAAGCCACCACTCCTTTGTGCACCAGCTTGGAGACTAGCGCCCATTTACTGAGCCTAAGCTTTAAGGCCATTGGGATAGAGAAGAATGAAAGGAGAGAGTCAAAGATGAAAATGGTGACCAAACTTACTTCTGTAAGAACTCTAACTAATGCAGAGACGTGATGGTGATGGTGATGGTCAGCATTTGGAAGCGGGTACTCTCCAAATTTGTTGTGCTTTTGCTTCAAAGATGCCAGAGACCTTGAAGCTTCCTTCTTCATCTTTTTTCTGCTGGAAATGTATGCGCTGATACTTGTTTCAATTGCAGAGTCACTGCCACCTTTGCTTCGACGAAGAGCTGATTGTAGTTCTCCAACACTTTCTTTGATCAACAAGACTGCATCCCTTGTAGTGGCACAAATATCCAGGTAGCTTACCAGATCATCAAGCATGCCACTTACCCATTTTCCATCTTCCTGTTGCTCCAGAGCTTGTTGGGTCAGTGGTAGATTAACAAGATCCTCTGTGCATCTGTATATCTCTCTGAGGCCAGACAAACCTGTGCAAATTGTTTCTGCTTTTGATGAAGATGATGACGATTCCATAGTAAAGATGTTTTTCAAGTTTTCTACGAGCTTACGAACAACGGGATGTGATCTAGCAGGAAAACTTATTGAACGAACAGCATAGGAATTTGCAGGCTTGGAGGAGAAAGCGGCCATCATTGCTTGATTTTCTTCTACAGTTTCAATGGTTAGTTGGTTACCTGTGTGCGTATCTGATCAGCAGAATATTAGAGAATATATAGCCTTACAATTCAGATTAGGAATAGTACACGTAGGTCCTCACGTCAATAAAGGGCATGCGATGACATTGTGCGTTGTGCATGGAGTGGGGTTATGGTTCATTGACAAAATCGCGGTTGAAAAATAAAAAACGAATGCGAATGGAAATGGAAAAATTTAGCATTAAAAAGAATCAGATGGCAGTTGATTGGGTACGATGTATCCACTGTTGCAGGTTTCGTTTAGCCTATTGCTTTGATTGGCCTAATATGCCCTTTTGCTCATTCTCATGCACCGCCATTATCACCGCCAAATCTTGCCTTGTCCCAAGTTGGAATCACGAAATATGGTATCCCATTAAAGTAATGACGGCCTGTAGCCTTCCCAAATTTTTTTGGATATGGAGAAATGCGCCTGCTTGGGATGCTATCTTTTTGAGATCTGGGAAGATGATTAGAGTCCTATAAGTTTTAAAATACATGCAAATTTGAAACGAAATATTCTGCAGCTCTATTTTATGCGATTTTATTTATATAATTATATAAAATTTAAACAATATATAAATAAAATTATGTGAAATAAAATTAATATAAATTAATAATTACAGCAAATTTTAGATGGATATGTCTGGTAGAAGTCATATGTACCACTTAATGGTTGCACAAGTGGCATGGTCCACTTCCATGGCTTCCAACTTTGCCCCTGTATGGCATTATCAGTTGGGTGGTTGGTTAATTGTAGTCTGAGTTATACAGATGATATGTCTTAATCAATGAATTCAAAAGCTATTAAGGTGCAGAAGCTCTGAGGTTATGCCAGATGGTCTTAGCTCAAGTTCTGTGTAACACGTCATCCCCTGAGGACTTCGGTTCAAGTACATAAACCTCAATGAAAGCGAAAACGGCTCGGACGTTGTATGACAGCTGAAAAGTTGTAAGGTTATTGATTTTGATAGGTATTTCCTGTCAAAAGATATTTTGTTATGATCATATTTAGTAGCAATTAAAAACAGTATGCATTTATAATTTACATAAATATACAAACTCAAATTCATACATAATTAGAAATAAATAAACATTTAATATAGGGTAAAAGACATCTTATTGGTTCTAATAGGATTAACTCAAAGAAATGAATATCATATCGTACTAGTCAGTATACGTACTAACCGATATACGTACCGACCGTCGGTTAATACGAAACAAGAGTACATAGTATCAAGTTTAAATATATAATATTGGTTGGTATCGGTTAGTACTGAAAATTTGAAATATATAAGGATTAAATTGTAAAATTTTTAAATTTTTTTAAAATTTACCCTTTCGGCCTCTCTCTCTCTATCTCCACTCCCTCTTTTTTTCAAAGCTTTTTTAATTTGTTATTTAGTTAAATTTTTATTTGTGATTTTT
>JAOQML010000197.1:9900885-9913524 GCA_027568935.1 Erythroxylum urbanii
TCTGTTATTTATAAAGTCAAACTGACTTAAGTGCTTTCTATTTGTGGAAGGGCCCAAGTGGTTAATAAAAGTTACTACTGATTTCATTTTCTGTATCAAATGATTATAAAAACAAAGTGGAACGTTTTAGTCACTGATTTTTTTTGTACTTTATGTTGTGTTAAAAAAAAATTTATATCGACTGTTTGATTGTTTAGTGATGTGGCAAACCACCCTCGCAGGGCACGAACTCGGATATTACTGTCGATATCGGGTTCGGGTCCAGCGGGAGTGGGGTGTTACATTTACCATAACAAACTTCACAAGACATAATCCGAAATCACCAAGGCCTATATGAATGTTGAAACCAAATCGAGATTGGATTATACCTTTCTGCAACAGAAACAAAAAGAGGAATGGATAGTGTCAAGAAGAGCATTTCAAATGTTGTGCCTCTACTAGTATACACACCTTCACTAGAATGAATGTTCCATTCTGATGTGCTAGCAGTAGTCTCGTCTCCTTCTATCTCTCTAGATGAGGATGACGTGAATTAGGGTTTTGATCTGATAAAACCCTTTTTCTATCAATTAATCACCTCATATATCCATATATATATATAGGAAGACTATAAAGCCCAAAGCCTAAACCTTAAGGCTTAAAGCCCAAATCTGAATTAGACTCATTGATCGTTCAGTTTGTTTAGTGTGTGACCCTGTAGGCTTATTTAATATTAGCAAAAGGCCCAAACTTCTTTTAGGCTCATAAGTTATAAGCGACCTCTAGCAAGACATTATAACTACCCAATATAAAATAAGGTCAAAATACGACTTTACCTAAATAACAACTGATAAATTAGAGTATATTTTTATAATTAATTTGCGCGGCATATAAATACTTCTTCTTCAAGATCATCATTAAGGAAGATGTTATTGACGTATAATTGCTTGAGCATTGAGTTATGATAAACTACAACTACAAGTAGGACACAAACTGTAGTAAGTTTCATAACTGGAGAAAAAGTATCCAGAACTCCAAAAGCCTGGGTATATCCTTTGGCAACAAGTCTCACTTTATAGCGTTCAACTGTCCCATCTACCTTCAATTTAACTTTATAAACCCAACTACAACAAATTGGTTTGGTTACCTTTGGCAGGTCAACGAGTTTCCAAGTAGCATTTGAATGAAGAGCAATTAGCTCCTACTATAGGGCTTTTTGCCAACAAAGATGTTTAATAGCTTCACCGTAGGAACGTGGTTCAATGTATTAGACAAGAGAAAGATTATATGTTTTAAAGGGAGAATATTAGCACAAGTGACATATGAGGGGATAGGATAAAGACTAGAACACAAACCCCCTGAAGAATGAGTGGCATGTTGATCAAAGATAAGGCCACATATGTAATCGTCAAGATATGAAGGAGGATGCTGCTCTCTAGCGGAACATTTTGTTGGTTGTATGGACATTGGTGAAGAATCAGAGTTTAATAAGGAAGGTGCCGTATGCTGTAAATGTGTTGAGGTCGAGCAGTGAGGATCATAGTCAGGAAGGTGATGTATGCGGTAAAGCTGTTGAGATGGAGCAAGGAGGATCATCATACCCATCAATAATAGGAGTTATAGATGGCCAAATAGGTATGGTGGGATTGTAAAGATGGAAAAATATTTTATCATATGCTGGTGGGTTTTGAAAAGGAAAAATGTCTTAAAAAAAGGTTACATTACGAGAAATAAAGACCTGATGAGAGCTTAAATCATATAATTTGTATCCCTTTATTCCAAAAGGAAATCCCAGGAAAACATAAACACGTAATCATGGATTAAATTTTGATCACCTTATAACTAAAGTAGAGGCATAAGGTAAACAACCAAACACCCGAAGTTGTCAATAACTAGGGACCCTACCGTATAAAACCTCAAAAGGAGATTTATTGGACAAAACTGGACTTGGTATCCTACTGATAAAAAATGCAGTATGTAAAATGCATTCGCTCCAAAAGACAAGAGGCAAATGTGCTTGTATACATAAGCCATAACCTATGTTTAAGAGATGTTGGTGTTTCCTCTTAACTTGGCCATTCTATTAAGGTGTGTGGACACAAGACATTTCGTGAATAGTTACTTTAGAGGTAAAGAAATCATGCCCTTGATCACTACAAACTTGTTTAATTATGATTCGAAATTGATTTTCAACAAAAGCACAAAAAGATTGAAAAAGGGATCAGACCTCAGATTTGTCCTTCATCATATAAACCCATAAAGAACAAGAGTGATCTTCTAAAATTTTCAAAAAATAATTGTAACCATCATAAGAAGGAATGTCAAATTTTCCCGAAATATCTACGTGAATTAGATCAAATATGTTATCTGCTCTACTAGAACTAAGTGGAAAGGTAAGTTTCTTGTGTTTAGATAGATGACATGTTTCGTAAGCTTGATCAAAGGACAGAGAAATGAAATTATTTAACTGATGCAAAAGTTGCAGACGAGGCACAGGTAAGTGACCAAGTCAACAATGTCAAAGATCCAAATGATTATGTTTTGAAGTGGTTACTGTGAATGGTTTTTGATCCACTAGAGATTAGTAGAAAAGATAGAGACCTAGACTCTCTTTAACAAAACCAATCATCTTTATGGTGGCATGGTCCTGGATGAGACAAAAATTATCATGAAATGTTAAGGTATAAGGAGAAATAAAAACCAAATAACTAACCAAAATAAGATTAAAGAAAAAGGAAGGAATATGAAGAACTCCCAGTAAGGGGATATGTGAAGAGATTCACATTTCTCCATCAACTTTCAACTCAGATTCATCAATCTGATCTTTATTTGGGCATTTAGGGTTAAAGTGTGTATGTGTGTGCAAGGTTATCTGTCTAGACTAAACTGAAGAAGAGATGTTATTTGGTTAAGGCATAAGCACAAAACAGAAGAGGAGCTCGTGTATAAGTAATGCATGTGACATGCACATGGTAAAAGGCATGGAGATAAACAAAATACAACAACTTCTTGTGGTCTATAAAAACAAGTAATCAGAGTCAGTTCATTTACACATTGTTTTTCTTATTCACGAAAGAATTAGGAGTTAGAGAGTTGCTAGAGTACTTACTGAAGGGTTCTAGAGAGTTCTTAGAGAACTTTTGCAAGTGTTGAACAATAATCCGTCTCTTGTAAGCCTTTTCTTTCATTGAAGCTAGTGGAACCACCTACGTGAGATCCTTGGATGTAGATAGCAATTAAGCTATTGAACTAAGTAAAATTCTGTGTGTTCTTTGTTCTTCTGCTACTTTTGAAATTCTGCAAAAATCCAACTCAGCGTTATTAGTCTTTTGCAGTAAAAGATAACATAAAAGCAAGGAAGTTCCCAACATCAGTGGTATCAGAGCCAATCTGTAGCATTCAAGCAATCAAAACTCATCAAAAAGGTGCAGGAACTATCATACAAGTGAGCCTAAATCTTCATACCATTTTTCCTTATCTACTTGTTGCAATCAAGACACCATCAAGAATTCTGTTTTCTTGTCTTCTTTTAAATTTCGTAACAAAATGGTGGGCAAAGAAATTGATGTTTTTACTGGTAAAGAAGATTTTACAATATGGAAACATCAAATGCAAGCCTTACTTGAATCTTATGACTGCTATGGTGCAATTAAAGAACAGTATGATACGGAAACAGAAACTGTTAAGAATCTTAAGTTGCAAAGGCTTGCACATTGCAAGTTAATGCTTCATTTATCACCTACTGTGATAAGGAAAGTGCAAAAATGGAAT
Organism: Erythroxylum urbanii; assembly: GCA_027568935.1. Lineage (NCBI taxonomy): Eukaryota > Viridiplantae > Streptophyta > Magnoliopsida > Malpighiales > Erythroxylaceae > Erythroxylum > Erythroxylum urbanii. The sequence continues at coordinate 9,904,636 of JAOQML010000197.1, forward strand.
TAGGGGTGGGCACGGTTCGGTTCGGTCAGTTTTTGGCTATTGAACTGAACCAATCCAAACTGAATAATCAGTTCTATTCTATAAAAAAACCGAACCGAACCGAATGTCAGATGAAACCGTCGGTTGGGTTTGTCTTACGGTTCGGTTCGGTTCGATTATTTCAATTGGTTTGGGCCTTAAAATTTGGGTCAATTTGAGTACATATTCAACATTTTTATTTCATTTTAGGACCTATTGGATGATTGTTATACTTGCAAAGTTGCAAATTTACCTTATATACCTAGAGTTAGAAGTATAAAAAAATACAACTTTTTTTGTTTTTAGTTGATCGTTTGGTTCGGTTTGGTTCAAAATTTTTTTTTGCCTACACCGCAACCGAACCTATATAGTCGGTTTTCTAATATCCAAAACCGAACCAAACCATCCATCACATCGGTTTCGTTCGGTTTGGCCCTGTTTCGTTAGTTTTTTGGGATAGTTCGATTTTTTCAATTTTTTGCCCACCCCTAATTGTAATACTGCAAAGAAACTGTGGATGAAGCTTGCAGAACTCTATGCTAAAAGGTGTTTGCCTAACCACATGACATTTTTATACAATCTGGACAATTATAAAATGAATACTACTATAACTCTTAATGATAATCTGGATTACTTATTTAAATTGGTGCAAAACTTAAAAGCTACAGACTAAAAGATATCAAAAGATCATCAAGCTGTAGTTATTCTAAAGGCCTTACCATCAAACTTCAATGCCTTTAAAAAGGTGATTAAGCATGCTAGTGGAGAATCACTCACTGTTAAGAGGGTGCTGGATTCACTAATGGAGGAAATTGTGGACAATAATCCATTCAAGAAGGAACCAAAAGTCATGTTTATTGATAATAAACAAGACAAGAAGCCTTAACAAAAGAACAATAAGAAGGGAAATTGGCAGAAAGGGAATGACGGAGATAAGTAGACAAAAGATAGTACAGAAAAGAAGAAAAAGAATAAAGACAAGAAGTGCTTCTACTGTGAGAAGGAGGGGCATTTTGGTAGAGACTACAAAAAGAAGAAAAAGAGACAAGGATACACAAGGTGGAGATGCTGAAAATATAGAGAAACCTAAAGAATCTAGTGGTGATGAGCTGCTTGCTGTTACTGAAGAGAGTGAAGATCTCAGCAAAGAATTGGTCTACCACGTTCGAACCAGTTAATGCTAAAGTAAAGATGGCAGACTCAGGACAACAATAGGTTAAAGGTATTGGGAATGTTTCTATCAATATGTTTGATATAAAGAAAAGAACCTTAACTAATTTCATGTTTGTGCCTAGAGTGAGGAGAAATCTCATCTCTAAAAGTATTTTTGATAAGCAAGGCTTTCAGATAAGATCTAAGGATGGACTTAGAGAAATTCTAAAGGATGGAAGAGTGATCATAAGGGGAGTTGAAAGGAGAGGGCTCTACTATGTGATAGGCACTACTGAAGTGAACCTAACTATTGGAAATGGAGAGCCAGATTCAACTAAGCTATGACACTTAAGATTAGGACATGTAAGGAATAAGATCTTGATGCATCTTTCTAAATAGGGGCTGATTAAAGAAAAAGACATAAGGAAGATGGAACTTTGTGAATCTTGTGTGCTAGGAAAGCACCATAGAACTAGTTTTCATAAAGGAGCTAAGAGAGTTAAAAAGATCATGGAGTATGCTCACAGTGATCTCTAGGGGCCTGCTTAAGTATCCACTTCAAGAGAACATATATTTTTTTATGTCCATTATAGATGACAAGTTTAGGAAAGGCTGGGTCTATCCTATGAAAAGGAAAGATGAAGCACTGGAAATCTTTACTAAGTGGCATACTGATAGTTGTGCATCAGTATATGTTTTTCTAAGTATTTGGTATGTGTTTCTTGCATAATAGTTGATTATTGTTGTATTTTAGGATTCATTTTGTATGTTTTTGTTTAGTTTGATGTTCATTGTTATTATTTCATGTTTGGTGTTAATTTAGGATAAGAATTGATTATTTTTATGTAGGAATAAAGATTGAGTAACTTGGAGATTGAGATAGAGACCAAAGAAGAGAAGAAAAGAGGGAACTTTTTGTTGCAAAATCCCATGATAGTGGGAATCATGCCAATTCCCACGATCGTGAGAAGTTCAATCCAAGAAATTATGTGGGTTTCAATTAAACTTTAAGGTTGTTGGATTATAAAACATATTAGACCTCCGTAGATAAGAGGAGGACGAAACACCTCTATAGAAAAGAGTCTCTTTGAGTGAAGAATACAAGTTTTGAGTCTTGAGGAAGGTGGAGATTCAAGGATTATCAACAATAATTGGGAAAATAACACATAAACACCAAAATTTTTAGATTTTGGCAAAAAAGAGAAGGAGTTTTCTTTATTCAATTTTTTGTGTTTTTATCCCTTCTAATCTTTGTAAGATGGAATATTTGAATGTTGGTGATGTTACGGAGACCATGATTGGCTGATTTGTTTTCTAGGGATTATTTTTGAACTATTTTGTTAAACTCCTATTTTATTGAATTGAATGAAAGTTGTCTTTGATGATTGTTGATTATATTTATATCTTGCAATAAATCAAGAGAGTGAGTAGGCTTATTTATATGGGATTGTACAATGAGAGTTGGCAATCTATAGACGTACAATCATTACATTAATCGATTAGTTAGAAGAGAGATCTTGGCTAATTCAATTGATTACCCATATGATAGCTTAATAACTAGTTAAATTGGTGGAGTGATTGGGTAGGTTAAGAGATTGTTCAATTAACTTCATCTAATTTAATTAGGGACAACTGATTACACCTTGAGAGATGGTAGTTAATATAATTGAACATCTTAGGTGAGACATAATTCAATTAATCAAATAGGAGGGAGACAAAATAGAGAGAAAGTGATCTCTAGTCATTAGATTCTTGAATTCTGATTTTCTGCATTTAGGTGTTGTCTATTATTCATTATTAGCCTTTCAATTTTAATTTAATTTTTCAGATTATTTCCATTAAACAATTTTGTTTCTTAAACAAAGTTTGATCTAAATTAAGTGGTATTTGGGCATCAATCCTTGTGGGATCAATGTCTGCTTTCTAACTACAAGTCACAACTCGTATACTTGCAGTGTTTAAGAGTAAAACGAGTAAATTGTTTTATATAATTCACTCAACAAGTTTTGGCACCGTTGTCGGGGATTGATTGATTAGCATCTTATTTAGTTTAGATTACTTTGATTTAAGAGTTTTTGATACTTTCCTTTTGTATTTGTAGGTGCATTAACACAAGGAGTACACGACAGCGACAGAAGTTAGTGAAGACGAGTTTCACGATATCAAGAGACACGAAAGAGAGTTAAGAAGAGCGAAGTGTCTAAATTTTACACAGAGAGATATGGATGAAGAAGGAGAGCAAGGAGGAGATGAGAGAACACTGATGGATTTTATGAGGCCAGGATTCAGTCCTCAAGGAGTTGCGAGACTAGTGGTTCACTCCTCAACATATTGCAGAACAATGTGCAATTTTTTGGGCTATCCAATAAGGATCTGAATGCCCACATTGCTAATTTTTTACAGATCTATGATACTTTTCGATTCAACGGAATGTACGATGATGTAGTTAAACTAAGATTATTTTCTTTCACGTTGAAAGATCGGGCAAAGGCGTGGTACAACTCACTAAATTCGGGGTAGATTACTACTTGGGAGCAACTTGCCCAAGCATTCCTCGCAAAGTACTTTCAATTGACTAAGATGATGAGGATCATCAACGAAATCACAAATTTTCAGCAGAATGATAGGGAATCTCTCTATAAAGCATAAGAGAGTTTTAAAGAATTGCAGAGAAGTTGTCTCCACCATAACCTTCTAAGGGAGTTCCTACTACAAACATTTTACAATGACATGAATCCGAGCACTGGAGGAACTATTGATGCAACCACCAGAGGTTCATTAATGAGGAAGACGGTGAAAGCAGCTCATAATCTTTTGGAGGAGTTGGCGAGCAATAACTGGATGTGGTCTAGCGAGAGGAGCAGACAAGGGTAGAAAGAACAAAAAGGTATGATCCCTATTGATTATGTTATTGCTTTGCAGGAACAGATTATAGCCCTTATTAAGCAGTAAAACAACATGAAAGGAGCATCTTCCTCTACAGCTAAGGCAATGTAAGTGCAATGTAAGCTGTGCGGTCAGAACAACCACGATTCAGATGAGTGTTTTTTGTTGGGAGTTGGTGGTACCAAACAGGTAAATTACCTAGGCTAGCCACAAAAAGGTAACAACCTATACTCAAATACTTATAATCTAGGGTCGAGAAACCACCCAAAATTTTCTTGGAGTAATAAAAATGCCGGTAGCCAAGTGAGACCGCAAAGACCTCGAGGATTTCAGCAAGATTGACTTAGATTGATGGAAAGCAAAATAGACAAGTTTATAGAGAATTTTGTTTCCAAGCTGACAGCTCAAGAAGAGAATCAGAAAAGAATGTTTGCTAGCCAAGAGGAGAGTCAAAAGATGATGGAGGTGAAGTTCGATCATATTGTGAAGAACCATGCCTCTTCGATCCATAAATTGGAGGTTCAGGTAGGTCAACTTGTTAATGCTTTATTTTCTAGAAGTGCAGGTAGCTCACCGCGCAATACTGAGGTCATTCCAAGGGAGCAACATAAGGCTATTACACTTCGAAGTGGCAAGCAGATGGAAGAACCAAGTGTGAAAAAGGATAGCCAAGAAAAAGAGAAAGGTGAGGAGATAGAAGAAGACAAGGAAGAAGAAAGGCCTTATGTACTACTACCACCGTACAAGCCCAAACTTCCATATCCACAGAGGGTGAAACAACATCAGGTGGACACTCAGTTTTCCAAGTTTTTGGAGAAATTGAAGAAGCTACAGATTAATTTGTCATTGGTGGAAGCTTTGGAGTGTATGCCTAGGTATGCAAAGTTTTTGAAGGATGTACTCACACACAAACGTACTTAGAAAGGCAATCAGATGGTAACGTTGATAGAAAATTGCAGTTCCATCATATCAATCTAAATGCCTTCCAAATTACAAAATTCAAGAAGTTTCACTATTCCATGTGTTGTTGGTAAATTTTAATTTTCTAAATGTTTATGTGATTTGGGTACAAGTATTAATTTGATGCGATTGTCTATTTTCAAGAAATTGAGACTAGGAAAGGTCACGCTAACATCCATGCTAATTCAACTTACGGATCAAACCATTAAAAGGACATTTGGAGTTGTGGAAGACGTATTAGTAAAAGTGGACAAATTTATAATTCCTGTTGATTTTGTTGTGTTAGATTTTGAAGCTGATAAGAATTGTCCATTGATTTTGGGTAGGCCCTTTATGAATATTGGTAGGGAATTAATTGATGTGCATGGAGGGAAACATATGTTGAGAATTGGTGATGAACAGGTTGGGTTTAATATGACAAAATCTTTGAAAAAACCAGTGGATAGTAATGTTTGTATGAAAATTGATGTTGTGGATGAATGTGTAAGGGAGATTAAAGAGTGAATCGATCAAGTGAAGGAAATGCACAGGGATGAGAGTGTGAAGGAAGGGGATTTATGTAAGGAAGTGGAGTTAGAGAAATTAGAGAGAACTGATACACCTACACTACCTTCTTTAATTATTAAACCTCCCACTTTAGAGCTTAAACCCTTACCTTCCTATTTGGGATATACCTTTTTAGGGAAGAACCATACTTTACCCATCGTTATCTCTAATGAATTGGATTGTGAGCAAAAAAAGAAAGTGGTAGAGACCATTAGGAAGAGGATAAGAGCTGTGGGGTGGCAAATTTCTAATATTAGCGGGATTAGCCCTAATGTAGTGATCCATATGATTAACCTAGAAGAAGGATGTAGAATTGTGAGAGATAGATAGAGAAGGTTAAATCCAAATATGTAAGAAGTTGTGAAGAAATAAGTGGCAAGACTTTTGGATGCGGGGATTATTTACCCCATTTCAGATAGTGAGTGGGTGAGTCCAGTACAATGTGTGCCGAAGAAGGGTGGTGAAAAGATTTCCACGAGGACCGTCACAGGTTGGCAAGTATGTATTGGCTATAGGAAGCTAAATTTGGCCACCAAGAAGGATCATTTCCCTTTACCTTTTGTGGACAAATGATTGAGAGAGTGGTAGACGTTCTTTTTATTTCTTTCTTGATGGATATTCAGGGAACAACCAAATTTTTATATACCCAGAAGATCAAAAGAAGACCACTTTCACATATCCGTATGGGACTTTTGCTTATCGAAGGATGCCATTTGGTTTATGCAATGCACCTGCTACATTCCAAAGGTACATGATGTCCATGTTTACAGACATGAATGAAAACTTTATGGAGGTATTTATGGATGACTTCTCTGTCTTTGTAGATTCTTTTGATCATTGTTTGCTTAATTTAGACAGAGTGCTTCAAAGATGTGAGGAGTCTCTTCTAGTTTTAAGCTAAGAGAGAAGTGTCATTTCATGGTCTAAGAAGGAATTGTATTAGGCCATAAGATTTCATGCAAGGGGATTGAAGTGGATCACGCTAAGAGAGAAGTGATTGAAAAGTTACCACCTCCTACCAATAAAAAGGGTACTCGAGTTGTTCTGGGTTATGTAGGATTCTACAAACGGTTTATTAAGGATTTTTTCCTTATTGCTGGACTTCTAACTCATTTACTAGTCAAAGATATGCCTTTCATTTTTGATGATGACTATTTAGATTCTTTTAACAGGTTGAAGAAGGCACTCATAACAACACCAATTCTGATGTCGCCGGATTGGTCTCTTCCTTTTGAGATTATGTGTGATGCAAGTGACCATGCTGTTACTTATGTATTTGGCTAGCGGAAGGAGAAGAGGTTGCATGCTATCTATTACACAAGCAAGACGTTGATGGGAACATAGCTCAATTATGCAACTATTAGAAAGGAATTTCTTACGGTGATATTTGCTTGTGAAAATTTTCATTCCTATCTTTTAGGCTCAGAAGTTATTCTTTTTACAGACCATGTAACATTACGTTACCTTTTTGTGAAGAAGGATTCCAAGACTAGGCTCATCTGAGTGGTACTTTTGCTCAAAGAGTTCAACATTAAGATTAAAGACAAGAAGGGAGCAGAAAATGTCACAGTGGACCACTTATCGAGACTTGAAGGAGGACATCATAAAGTGGTAGAGGAAATTGAGGAAAGATTTCTTGACGAGACCTTAATGATGGTAAATAATCCTTTCCTTCCTTGGTTTGCAGATATTGCAAACTACCTTTCAGTTGGTATTCTTCTGTCTGATTTTTCATATCAATAAAGGAAGCGTTTTTTATTTTAATGCTCTTGTTATATTTGGGATGAACCTATACTTTATAAGACCTGTGATGACAGTTTAATTCACAGGTGTGTCTTTGAAGATGAAATGCCTGAAATCTTAAAGCAATGTCATAGCTCACCATATACAGGGCATTATAGAGCTAACAAGACTGCTGCACGAATCTTAGAGTGTGGATTTTATTGGCTGACCCGATTTAAGGATGCTCAAGATTTTGTGTCCAAGTGCGGTAGATATCAAAAAGTGGGCAACATATCAAAGAGAGATGAAATGCCACTTTCAAACATAATGGAGATGGAGATATTTAATATGTGGGGGGCTTGGACTTCATGGGACCATTCCCATCCTATGAAGGTAACACCTATGTATTAGTTGCAGTTGTTTATGTTTCTAAATGGGTTGAGGCAATCACTACTTTAACTAATGATGGCATGGTGGTTCAAAAGTTTATTAAGAAGATTTTTACTAGATTTGGGGTGCCTAGAGCGATTATAAGTAATGAGGGGAGTCATTTTTGCAACAAACCTTTTGAGAACCTTCTAAGAAGATAAAATGTTCATCATAGAGTGGCTACCTCATACCACCACCAAACTAGTGGCCAAGTGGAGGTGGTGAATAGAGAGTTGAAAAAGATCTTGGAAAAGACAATGAGCACTTCAAGGAAAGATTGAGCATTGAAGTTGTATGACGTGTTATGGGCTTATAGAACAGCTTTTAGAACTCCCATTCGCATAACACCATATCAACTTGTGTATAGAAAGACGTGCCATTTACCATTAGAGTTGGAGTATAGAACTTATTGGGCAATCAAGAAATTGAACATAGATTGGAAGTTGGCAAGAGAAAAGAGATTATTACACCTTGATGAGTTGGATAAGTTAAGATATGATGCCTATGAAAATGCCAAGCTATACAAAGAAAGGGCTAAGAAGTGGCATGATGGCCACATCAAGGAGAAGGAATTCAAGAGTGGAGACTTAGTACTTTTGTTCAATTCAAGACCTCAACTATTTCTCGGAAAGCTCAAGTCAAGATAGAGTGGACCCTTTAAGATTCTTCAAGTGTTTCCCTATAGAGCTTTGAAGTTGGAAAATGACAAGGGAAAAACATTCAAGGTCAATGGGTATTCTTGCAAGCCATATTATGGAGGGACATATGTTTGAGTTGAGTTTGATTGATGTTTATTTAGATTTTGTTTGAATTTCAACTTGTTTTTCTCTCCAAAATTTTTATTGATAATATTATTTTGATGTGTTTTTAGGTTGTGGGATCATTGCACATGCATGTTAGGCTTGGAAGAAGGTTTAGAAGTGGAAGAATTACCTAATCCCATGATCGTGGGAATTGGTGTGATTCCCACGACCATGGGAATTCTCTCCATAAAGTTTCTAAAGAGAAAACTCACAATCGTGGGAATTGGAGTGACTCCCACAATCGTGAGAAAGTATGAAAGAAGAAAGAGGAGGGAACTCAAAATTTCCCTCAGATGGGATTCCCACGATTGTGGGAACACCCATCATTCCCGTGATTGTGGGATTTCTCTTTAGAGTCTGGAGAGAAATCCCA
>JAOQML010000197.1:9913624-9931132 GCA_027568935.1 Erythroxylum urbanii
AGATAAAACTTAGGAAGAAATTCAATTCAAGAGTTGAATTAACTTCCAAAATGTAGGATCCATAACTTGTCATAACAAATTTTGATGTGTTTAATTTTATGCATTAGAGGATGCATGTTAGGAGTATGAGTGGGCTTGCATGATGGATGGTATATATATATATATATATATATACACAAGACCATCCTAATTAGATGAGACCTAAGTAGAAACCCCTCACTTAGAATGTTAAAACTAACACCTTCCATTATTATGTTGAGAATCAGAGTTCTTTTAGAGTTGGGGTTGTTGGGCAACCCTAGGCCCACTCTACACGAATAAGTTCGAACCATGGAAATAAGGTTTTTGAATTAATGGGTAAGTTTTAACTAGAAGCATTGATTTATTGGGCAAACTCAAGGTTAATGTGGACAGAGGCGAAGTTGGGTAGTGTACATGAGATGTACATACGTCAAGAGTTGATAGCCCAATGTGTTTGGCCACATCAACAGTTGATAGCCCAATGTGTTTGGCCACATCAACAGTTGATAGCACTAGATTCGATAGTTGCATTATAAATGCAATTGATATAACTGATACCTACCGATTGACCTAGGGTAGCTTATTGGGCAAACCTAAGGTCATTCCTAGAGATATTAGATATTAACCCACTAGGAGAACTTCTATACAAGTTCTCTCGAATTCATATTGAGGGTTATGGATTCTAGAGAAAAAAGTGGGAGCCATAATGCATGTCAGTAAAGTCCTAATTGACATTCATTTACGTACATTTTAACACCTTTTCTCTCTTTAACATTAGGTTGCAAGAATTGACACCATGCCTACTAGTGTGAACCTAAGCTCACTTATGGAAGCCAATAAGTTGACTGGACCCAACTTCCTAAACTAGCTTAGGAACCTGAGAATAGTTCTCAAGTCGAAGAAACTATGCTACGTATTAGAAGAATCACTTCCCAATCTCCCTGCTGCTAATGTTTTTGATAGTGATCAGAAGGCAGATAGAAAACATCTCGATGATAGTGAGATGGCTAGTTGCATAATACTAGCCACTTTGTCATTGAAATTGCAAAAACAATATGAGGCTATAGATGCTTATACCATAGTCTATCATTTGAGGGAGCTATTTAATGAGCAAGCTAGGTCCGAAAGGTTCGAGATCTCGAGTTTGCTCTTTCACTCCAAGATGCTAAGGGGACATCTCTAGTGTAATATGCATTGAAGATGAATGGCTCTATTAGGAGGTTGACCTCCTTGGGTTTCCTGATGGATCATGAATTAAGTATAGACTTAATTCTGATTGGTTTTAATGATAGTTATTCATAATTTGTGCTTAACTATAGGATGAACCAGATATCCACCACGATTCTTAAAATGATCAACTTGCTTAAAACAGTTGAGCCATCTGTTAGGAAGGATAGTAAGGCTGTGATGTTGGCAGACTCTTCTGGTTTGAGGAGGAAGAACTAAAAGAAGAAGAAGTCTATAAGGTTTAAGGGAGGTATGGCCAAGAAGAAAGCTAAAGAGACTGGCCCTAAAGGAACATTCTTCCACTGTGGCAAGAATGGTCATTGGAAGAGGGACTGTAAGGCCTATCTGGAGTCACTGAAGCAGAATAAGGAATCAGATGCCCCATCTACTTCAGGTATGTTTGTTATTAATATTAATAATTCTTCTAATAATAACATATAGGTATTGGATCTCGATTTTGGCTCACACATTTGTACTGATATACAAGGCCTTAAGAACAATTGACAACTCAACAAGGGAGAGTCGGACTTACATGTTGGCAATGGAGCAAGAGTTGGTGTATTAGCCATAGGAACTTATGTATTGACACTCCCTAGTGGGCTTATAATAGAATTGGATGATTGCTTTTATGTACTTATATTGACTAAAAATATTATTTTAGTTTCTAGTCTTAATAAAGTTAGTTTCCATTTAAATTTTAGTAATAACGATTGTTCTATTAGTTTGAATGGAATGCTTTATGCTACAGGTACATTATATAATGGGATATACATATTAGATATGTTATTTTAAATATCAATATAATAAAAGACAAAAACGAGATAATATGAAATCATCGTACTTATGACATTGTCACTTTAGCTATATAAGTGAGAGATGTATAAGTAAACTACACATGTGTGGTACTTTAGGATCATTTGATTTTGACTCATATGACATATGTGAATATCCTTAAGTACTTGAGAGGAACTAAGGATGTATTTTTAGTATATAAAGAAGGAGATCTTGTTGTGAATGAGTATATAGATGCCAGTTTCCAATCTAATAAAGATGACTTAAGATCCCAGTTAGGATATATTTTCACATTGAATGGTGGAGTAGTTAGATAAAAAAGTTACAAACAAGACATAATTGTAGATTCAACAACCAAAGTAGAGTATATTATCACTTTACAAGCAGCAAAGGAAGCAGTTTGGATCAAGAAGTTCATCATAGAACTTGGTGTGGTTCCTAGCATTGTTTACCCGGTACAATTGTATTGTGACAACAATGGTGCCATAGTGCAAGCAAAGGAAACAAGGTCTCATTAGAAATTCAAACATTTACTCAGGCGATACCATTTTATTAGGGAAATTGTAGGTAGAAATGATGTCAAGATAGAAAAGGAGCCCACTGATCAAAATATTGCTGATCCTTTAACTAAGCCGATTCCCCAAAAGAGATATGATTCTTATGTACTTGCTTATGGTATTAGATACAAAGGCGATTAACTTTAGTGCAAGTGGGAGGTTGTTAAAGAAGTTCTTTAAAGGCAGTTGACTTTAGCACTTATTGTATGAATCTTTATGATTAATAAAAGGAATTTTTGTTAATTTGATGTTCATGTTCTTTATAAATTCATAATGATCTTAAATCGAATTAATGAAGTCTTTGATATATTACATAGCATGAAGGAAATCATTATAATGAGATTCCTATCATGTGTAATTATGTTAGTATCTAGATTGTCCATAGTCATAGGATTAACGAGACAGGACATTATTAATTCAGAGACTAGCACATGTTATGCTCCTTGATTGGATTAAGAAGTGGATCTTTTAAGTTGTAAGCATGAGTTGTTTAGAGTTAACATGTGGATGCTTACAAAGAGTAGTAAGTACATTGGATGACCTGCCATGAGACAATTATATGGATAATATATTCTAGTGTCAATGGTAGTCTTATTATAACAATAGTGCAAATATCTTTAGACTTGAGGTGCTTAAAGATATCTTGGATACTGATACTATACTTCGACTCCATTCCTCATTGTCTCTCAGAGGTTGCTCATAGAGTGGTGATTGGGTACAACTTGAGGTATTCAAAGGTAATTAAGTAGCCAATAAAGGATTCACCACTCCTGATAGAAGGAGATGATACCTATGGCCTCTTGTTGGGGTCATTACTTGGGAATCTCTAGCAAGAGTAGAAATTACATGAAGATAGTCTTCATTGATATATCCCATTGAGTAATGAGCCTTGGTGACAAGAACTAACATCACTTGGACTAGATGTGACGTAGTTAGTCTAGTTGGAGTTAACATTTTAGCCATGCTCTAAACCAAGTGGGTTATAGATGGAGGAAGCACGAATTGCACGAGAACATTGTCTATGGAAGGGTTCGTAGTCAACCAACTAAGTTTTTGATCAATTAGGGGTCATGATGTGTTGCTAGATACTGCTCATGACTTGCTTAAATTAAGTGTTAATTCAAGTAGCAAAAATAATTGGGAACCTAATGGGTCACATGCATTGGAGATGTGAAGAATGAGTAAAATAAGTTTGGATGGTGATCCAAGATATGAGAGAATGTTTCCAGATTGTATGGCAACATGATCGTGGTAAGAAACATTGCAAAGGAATGAAAGAAAGCAAGTGTTGTATAGTTGTTAGCTTGGAAAATTTACAGATTTATGGAAAATGTTTCAAGCCAAATTAAATAATATTCATAGCCACTTAATTCCCATTATTCCTCCATTCATGACAGCGGTTAGAGGAGGGCAAAAGTTGGCAGAAATTCACTCATTTTTGTGTATAATATTGTAAGAAAAATAGTGAGAAATATGAAGAATTCATCTTACACATACTTATTCTCTAAACTATTCTCTTAAGAACATACATCAAAGCTAGCACTTTGTGTGTGTTCTAACCATTCTTCCTAAAAGGTTTTAGGCTTTTCTCTTCATGTGGATATCATTAGAGATTTCCTCCTTTGGTTGTTGTTGTTTACGACAACCCAAAAAGGTGAAGACAATGAATAACGAAGTATTTTGTAAGGTACACATCTTAATTTCATGTTTTTTGGTACTACATCTAATGGCACATATTTGATTTTGTATTTTCTGGGATCTGCACTTGTTTGATTATGTATTTTCTGGGTTTTGTCTTATTTTCGTTGTGTATTTTGTAATATGTGATGCATAAGATGCATAATCAAAACCTAAGAATAATTGTTTAAGCTATTGCTCCTTATAGAATCTTGTTTCCTACACTTTCAAATTCGTGACCATTGTCTGTAGAAGTTCTTTTAGACTATAGCACCTCTTGAACCTTAGCTGAAGTATGGGTAGATTAGAGAGTGGTTAGGTGGAAAAACCTTATTAACATTACTATTTCCTCCTTTAGCCCATAAAAGAAATGGCTAATTACTTGGTTTTCTCTTAGATATGTTTTGCTTTGCTTTATGTCAACTTTATGAAGGTATTACTGGCGAGAGATAACTTATTTTAGTTTTTTGATAATAATTTCACAAGTTTTCATTAAGGAATTTTCCTACTTTTTGTCTTGTTATTCAAAAATAACTTATACCAATTAAAGTTTTCCTTTCTAAGTGAATAGAAACTAACTTCACCTTAGCAAATTCTAGTATATAGTTAACTTTAAATAACTTTTTTGCCTTGTAAATCCACTTATTCAACCCATTACCACTAAATCGAAGAATTTCCAGCTATGTATAATAGTTATTGCCATTGTGACACATTCCTATTCCTAAAATTCCATTGTTGTTAATTATGGCATGCTACTGCTAATATTGAGATGCCAACTCAATAGTTTGGAAAGCAATTCTTGCAATCATCATTTTAATCTCCGCTATAGTTTTATTATTTTTCTCTCTAATTTTGTCAAAATTTGTATAATGCTTTCCATCAATTTCCCTAACAAGATTCTCAAGATCCTTCAAATCTTATTTCTTATTGATGTTTGCCATTGCTAGGTGTTGGAAATTCATAAATGGAGTAATCCCATATTGAAAAGAGACATAAGGATGAAGTGAGTTATATACAAAGATAAGAACCATAACACATTGCCTTAAGGTTTTGGGATGAGATATGATATTCTGGTTATATATGAGCTTACTTGGATTTGGGCCAATTTCTACCCAAGACCTATCAAAATCCTTTATTGGTATCATAGCTAGGTTGGTGAAGTATGATGAATAAAGATTTATAGATTTAGGTCAAATGAACGGGTGATTCATGAAGTGACTTAAATGGCTTCACCTGAGTTATAAGTTGAAGAAGAGCGAGTTATATATGGATGGGTCCACTTGTGAGGGTGAAATGTTAGAATTCACAAGAGGAGTAATCCCACATTGGAAATAGGCATAAGGATAAAGTGAGTTATATACAATGATAAAACTCTGATTGCCTTAAGGTTTTGGTATGAGAAATGATTTCCTGGTTCCATATGGGCTCATTCAATTCTGATCCAATTTCTCACCAGGCCTTTTAAAAAACCCCTCATATTGCGAATTGGATTATATGTGTTACTTATATATTTTTGAAGAAAAGGTCTTTTTTAAAATTATAATAAGTAAAAAGCATAATTTATTAAAAAAATTTCAATTAAATTTTGTTAAAGGAGTCAAGATAATTGAAAATACTTTCTATTTGGATTTGAAAATTTATTTTAAAATCAAATTAAATTTCTATTTGGAATAGGAATTTCGTTTATTTAGAAATCAATGAGTTTATTCTAATTTAATTTTTCCAAGGACTTGGAATATTATTTTACATTATAATGAATCAAACAAAGCTTGATAATTCATGCATACATTTTGATTATGGGTATGTAAGTTTCATGTTTAAATATATGTTTTATATATTATGCATATTGAATTGTATGTTTCATATGTATGATATTTTGGATGCAATTTTTTGTTTGATGAGATGAATAAACTTAAATCCCTTGTTAAAAATATTAAGTACATATTTTAAACATTATTGTTGTCTTCCATTTTTAAAAGAACAAACTAGAGTTCTATTTATTGTTAGGCTTGTTGAGCAAATGATAGTTATGCATTAGTATATATTTTTCTAAGTATTGGACATTTGTTTCTTGCATAATAAGTTAGTATTATTGCGTTTTAGGACTTGTTTTATTTGTTTTTGTTTAGTTTGATCTTTATGGTTTTTCTTTTGTGTTTGATATTAGTTTAGGGTAGGAATTGATCATTTCGGTGTAAGAATGGAGGATGGACACGTTTGTGATTGAGCTAGGGACCAAGAGAAGAGAAAGGAAGTGGAGCTGCTAAAAAACAAGAACCCACGACTATAGAAAAGGGCATATTTGCCACAATCATGGGAAATCTATGGAGAAAGTTTCTATCAAGATAACCCACGATCATAGGAAGCACAAGTATAATTCCCACAATCATGGGAACTGGAAGTCGAAGAGACACGCGGGTTTCTTGTAATTTTTTAGGTTTTCGTGACTTTATAAGGAGGAGAATCCCAAGAGCTGCTAGAGAGTGGTGGAATTTGCTTCCTGGAGCAAAAAAGACAGATTGAGAGCCTATAGATAGGTGGAGATTCAAGGTTTCATTCCCGATTGGGCAAAGAGCACCCCATCATCCAAATTTTCTAGATTCGGGCAAAGAAGAGGAGGAGCTGCCCCGTTTAGTCTTATTTCAATTGCTCTCTCTTTTAGCATGTTTATTATGGATTATTTGATTGTTAGGGATGCTATGGATATTACGATTGGATAAACAATCTTTAGGGTTTGTTGTTTGAACTATTTGTGAACCTTTGGTTATTGATTTAATGATATTCATGTTTGTGTTATTTATTGTCCTTAAATATTGCAATAAATCGAGAGAGTGAGATTGGTAATCTGTGTTAATTGTACAATGAGAGTTGACGATTAATAGACCTATAAATAACAAGTTATTGATTTATTAGGAAAAGATTTCAATAGATCAATACACTGCTTATATGATAGCTTCATATCTAATTAAACGCTTAGGAAATGCTTTGCACATCGAGAGATCCCAAAGTTAATTCTAATTTATTTAACTAGTGACATTTTGTTATACCTTGAGAGAGGGTAGCTAGAATTTTAAGAAATCTTGGTTCAAGTATAAATTGAATAAATTAATCAGAGGGGAGTAAATAGGGATAATGGCAAATCTTAATGTTTAATCTTGATTTTCTCCTAGTCTTAGTTTATGATTTTGGTTTAGGTTGTTTTGTTCCCTTTTACTCTTAGTTTGTCTTTATTTTACTTATCTTTTTACGTTTGATTGAAACAATTTCTTAAATATAGAATAACCTGAATTAAGTGGTGCTTAAGCATAATCCTCGTAGGATCGATATCCACTTTTTACTATAAGTTACAACGCATATACTTGCAGTTCTGAGCGTAAAACTAGTGGCTTGTTTTTCATTCAATAAGTTTTTAGCGCCGTTGTCACAGATTGTTATTTTAGCATCTTGTTTATTTTGGGTTACTTTGATTTAAGAGTTTTTGATACTTTTCCTTGTGTCTTTATAAGTGCATGAACACAAGGAACACAAGAAGGAATACTAAATTTTGCAACGAAGAGTTATTATATATCACAAGGAGAATGAGAGTTGAGAAGAGAAAAGCACTAAGAAATTATACAAAAAAAATAAGGCAGAAGAGGGAGAACAAGTAGGGGCTAAAAGGACACTGATGGACTTTATAAGGCTAGGATTTAGTCATCAGGGAGTTGCAAGGCAGGCAATTCAAGCTAACAAATTTGAGATCAAGCCGGCACTTCTCAAGATTCTTCAGAGTAGTGTGTAATTTTATAAGTTGTCTAGTGAAGATCCCAATGCCCATCTTGCTAACTTTTTGGAGATATGTGACACTTTCTGGTTTAATGGGATGTTTAATGATGCTATGAGGTTGTGACTATTTTCTTTCACTTTGAGATATCGGGCGAAGGCGTGTTACAATTCACTTAGCTCAGGTCAGATTACTATTTTAGAATAGCTAGCCCGCATTTCTCACTAAATACCTCCCATTGACCAAGACAATAAGGATCATTAAGGAAATCACAAATTTTCAACAAAGCGATGGGGAGTCTTTATATGAAACTTGGGATAGTTTTAAAGAACTACAGAGAAACTATCCTCACCATAACCTTCCAAAGGAGTTCCTCATGCAAACATTCTACAATGGTGTAAATCAGAGCACAAGAGGGACCATAGATGCAGCTACGGGGGGATCTTTAATGAGGAAAAGTATCGATGCAACTCGTGATCTTTTGGAAGAGTTGGTGAGTAACAAATGTATGAGGTCAAGTAAGGGGAGTAGCAAAGGTAGAAGGAGCAAAAAGATATGATCCCAATTGACTCTATTACCACTTTGTAGGCATAGATCATAGACCTCACCAAGTAGTTGAGCAACATGCATGGAGCATCCTCATCTATAGCCAAAGCTATGAATCATAGTGTGAGTTATACGGGCAGGACAACCATTACACAACAAAATGCTTTTTATTGTGAGCCAGTAACACTAATTAGGTAAATTACTTAGGTCAACCATAGCGAGTTAACAATCTGTACTTGAATACTTATAATCCAAGGTGGAAAAATCACCTAAAATTTTCTTAGAGTACTAACAATGCAGGGGGCCAAGCAAGACTGTAAAGACCTTCGAGATTTCAATAAGACCTACATGGATCTTTAGAGAAGAAAATGGACAAGTTGATGGATGTTATGGGGTCCAAAATGGTAGATCAAGAAGAGAACCAAAAGAGGATGTTTTCGAGCTAGAAGGACAGTCAAAACAGGATGGAGGCAAAGTTTGATAAGATAGTAAACAACTATGGCTCATCCATCCACAACTTAGAGGTCCAGGAAGGGAAACTTGCTAATACTATGTCTTCTAGAAATGCAAGTAGCTTGCTAAGCAATACCGAGGCCAACCCAAGGGAACAACTGAAGGCTATCACATTTAGAAATGGCAAGCAGATGGAGGAACCAATTGTGAAAAAGGATTGCTAAGAAAAAGGAAAAAGCAAGGAGATTCAAAAGGAGAAAGAAGAAGACAGACCTTTTATGCAACCACCACCATACAAGCCCAAATTTCCATATCCATAAATGGTGAGACAGCTTCAGGTAGACACTCAATTTTTTTAGCTTTTAGAGAAACTAAAGAAGCTTCAAATCAACTTGTCATTGGTGAAAGCTTTGGAGTGCATGCATAAGTATGCAAAGTTTCTGAAGGACATATTGACATAAAAATGTACCTGGGAGGACAATCAGACGATCACTTTGATGGAGAGTAGTTCGATTATCTCAAGCATAATACCTTCAAAACTACAAGATCCAGGGAGTTTTACAATTCCGTGTGTTGTTGGTAACTTTGAATTTTCTAAATGCTTATTTGATTTTGGTGCAAGAATTAACTTGATGCCTTTGACTATTTTTAGGAAATTGGGACTTAGAGAGGTTAAGCCAACATCCATATTGATTGAACTTTGTGGATCAATCCATCAAGAGACCATATGGAGATATAAAAAATGTGTTAGTAAAAGTAGATAAATTTATCTTTCTTGTTGATTTTGTGGTATTGGATTTTGAAGTTGATACAAATTGTCCATTAATTTTGGGTAAAACCTTTATGCATACTGGTAGGGAACTTGTTGATATGCATGAGAGAAAACTTGTTTTAAGTATTGGTGATGAGTAGGCTAAGTTTAATATGTCTAAATCTTTGAAGAAATCGAGGGATGATAATGTATATATGAAGATTGATGTCGTATATGAATGTGCGAAGGAGGTTGAACAGGAAGTCAATGAAGTTATTAAAGTGCACAGGGATGAGAGTGTAAGAGAAGAGGATTTGTGTGAGGAAGTCAAGTTAGAGAAGTTGGAGAGAACAGATACCTACACCACCTTCTTTCATTAAGCCACCCTCTTTAGAGCTTAAACCCTTACCTTCCTATTTGAGATATACCTTTTTAGGTTAAAACCATACCCTATCCATCATTATCTCAAACCAATTAGATTTTGATTAAGAAGAGAAAGTGGTGGAGACCATTAGGAAAAGGATGAGAGCTATGGGATGACAAATTTATGGTAATGCATAGGATTAACCTAGAAGAAGGGTGTAAAATGGTAAGAGAGCAATAGAGAAGGTTAAATCCAAACATGCAAGAGGTTGTGAAGAAAGAGGTAGTAAAATTATTGGATGCAGGGATTATTGATCCCATTTTAGATAATGAACGAGTGAGTTCGGTACAGTGTGTGCCTTAGAAAGGAGGCATGATAGTGATGGAAAATGAAAAAGGTGAAAATATTTCGATTAGGACTATCATAGGTTGGAGAGTATATATTGATTATCGGAAGCTCAATTTGGACACCCAGAAAGATCACTTCCCTTTAGCTTTTATAGACCAAATGATTAAGAGGGTGGCTAGCCATGTATTTTACTATTTTCTTGATGGATAATCAGGGTACAATCAGGTGGTTATATACCCATAGGATTAGGAGAATACTACTTTCACATGTCCTTATGGGACTTTTGCTTATCAGAGGATGCCATTCGATTTATATAATGCACTTATCACATTTCAAAGGTGCATGATGGCCATATTCACGAACATGAATGAGAACTTCATGGAGGTATTTATGGATGATTTCTCTATCTTCGGAAATTCTTTTGATCATTGCTTGTTAAATTTAGACATGGTGCTTCAAAGATGTGAGGAGACTCATTTATTCTTAAACTAGGAGAAGTGCCACTTCATGGTCCAATAGCGAATTGTATTGGGCTATAAGATCTTGTATAAGGGGATTGAAGTGGATTGAGCTAAGACCAAAGTAATTGAAAAGCTACCACCTCCCACTAACATCAAGGGCATCCAAGCCTTCCTTCGTCATGCGGGTTCTACAGACAGTTCATTAAGGATTTTTCTCTTATCGCTAGACCTTTAACTCATTTATTAGTTAAAGATGTGCCTTTTCTTTTTGATGATGCTTGTTTGGATGCTTTTAACAGGTTGAAGAAGGAACTTACATTAGCACCTAGTATGATATGGCCGGCTTGGTCTCTTTCTTTCGAGATTATGTATGATGCAAGCGATCATGCTATTGGTTGTGTCCTCGGTTAGTGGAAGGAAAAGAGGTTGTACGCCATCTACTACACAATCAAGACCTTGACTGGAGCACAATTGAATTACATAACTATTGAAAAGGAGTTGCTTGTTTTGGTATTTCGATGTGAGAAATTTCGTTCTTTTCTTTCAGACTCACATGTTATTGTTTTTATAGATCATGCAACATTGCGATATCTTTTTGCTAAAAAAGATGCCAAGGCTATACTTATCTGGTGGGGGCTTCTGCTTTAAGAATTTGACATAGAGATTAAAGATAAAAAGGGAGAAAAAATATTATAGAGGACCACCTCTTTAGACTTGAAGGAGGGCACCATGAAAAAGAAGAGGAAATTGAGGAGAGTTTTCCTAATAAGGCTTTATTGATGGTGGACCATTCTTTTCGTCCTTAGTTTGAAAAAATTACAAACTATCTCTCAGGCGATATTCTTCCTTATGATCTCTCTTATCAACAAAAAAAGTAGTTTGTGTTTCAATGTTCTTGTTATATTTGGGATGAACCTGTACTGTATAAAATATATGCTAATAGTGTGATTTGAAGGTGTGTCCCCGAAGATGAAACGCCTGAAATGTTGATGCAATGTCATAGTTCACCTTATGCAGGACATTATGGAGCTAACAAGACTATTGCTCAGATTTTAGGTTGTAGATTTTATTGGCCAATCTTGTCCAAGGATGCTCGAGATTTTGTGCTGAAGTTTAATAGGTGTCAAAGAGTAGGCAACATACCGAAGAGGGATTAGATGCTGCTTTTAAACATCATAGAGCTGGAGATATTCGATGTGTGGGGCTTGGATTTCATGGGACCATTCCCATCCTCCCTAGGTGACACTTACATATTGGTTGGGGTTAATTATGTTTCCAGGTAGGTTGAGGCTACAGCTACTCTAACTAATGATGACAAGGTGGTTCAAAAGTTCATCAAGAAGATCTTTACAAGAGTTGGAGTGCCCAAAGTGATTTTAAGTGATGGAGGGGGGCTATTTTTGCAACAGACCGTTTGAGGCTCTTCTGTTCCTGGAAAGCTCAAGTCAAGATGGATTGGACCCTTCAAGGTTATTCAAATGTTTCCCCATGGAGCTTTGGAGTTAGAAAATGATAAGGGTGAATCATTCAAGTTTAGTGGGCATAGATGCAATCCATACTATAGAGGGCCATACACACAAGAAAGGAAAATCATCTTTTTCCTTTCCTCTACATCTTCATGAATGCATGTCAAATTGTCAAGCTAATGACCTTAACTTAGAATATATACCTTTCGATTGCTTAATTTTGTTTACTCGTGTGTTTGAATTGTTTGGTTTTGATTATGTTTGGTTTGAATTTTGTTTGAGTTTGAACTTGTTTTCTTTTCAAATTTCGTGTTGGATAGTTGATTTTGATGTATTGGTAGGTTGATTGAATGTTGGGAATACATTTTAAGCTTAGAAGAAGAATAACAAGCTGGAAAAGTTGGATAATCCATGATCGTGGGAACTGGGTTGCTTCCCACATATGTGGGAAGGCTTTCCAAAAACTTCTTGAAGCCTTAATTTACGATCATGGAAATTGATCCATTTTACACGAGCATAGGAAGGCTTTCCAAAAAGTTTCTGGAGCCTTAACCTACGATTGTGGAAATCACAACCGACTCTCTTTCTAACCTTAGCTTAAAAAATCTTTCATTTTTCTCCCAAACTTTAGTATTTTCTTCATCTTTTCCATCATTAATCACTTCTTTTACACTTATTTCACACTATACAACTAAGAATATAAGGATTTGGTAAGTTTTTATTTTTTTCTCTCTCTAAAACATACTCACCTCTCTTTTGTCTATTTTTGTTGATATTTTCTTCTTCAATGGCTCCCAAGAAGCTCGCCACTTGGAAACCCATCGACTAATTGTGCCTTCAAGTCTCTGGAAAAGATAAAACTGATATAGCGACAAATTTTCATACCCTATTCCCAATTTTTTTAAAAGTCTAAGGTATGTAATTTTGTGATTTTAAAGATAGAAAATTATTGACTCCTCGATGTTTTGATTTTGAATTGTTAGAAACTCTAGGATTGAGGCGTAATATTGAATGATTAACTACGAGTATTGGTGGGGGTTGTTTAATTGGTTACGATGTATTGATATACCCCATGATAACTATTGAATTTTTTACCACTGTGCATTATAATCCTAAAATTGATACATTCTGGTTTGGAATAGGTGGTTATGTATATAAGCTTGGTTATGTATATAAGCTTGATTATACAGTCATTCTGCACTTTTTGACTTGTCGAACACTAAAGTTTTAGCTGATCATGATGACTTTTATGTGGATGACTATTGGAAAAGCCTTATGATGAAAACACGTTTGATTTTAGGAATACACCAAACACCTTAATTCGTATCACTAAACACTTACTGGTTTACAAATTTATGTGCTTAATTATTTTTAATAAAACTGAAAGTAATAAGTGTTCTACTAAAGAACTTTTCTTTCTTTGGCGCATGGATCGCAAATTTAAAACAAATACTCAGTATCGAATTTTTAGATCTATTGTGAGTTGCATTAATAAGAAAAGCTCATATTTCGCTATGGCTTACATTGTCACTGTTTTGGCTTCATTTTATCATCTTGATGTGGACACTATGCATACTGCTAATTATAATGTGTTTGATGTAATGCATTGAAGATGCTCTAAAATTTCAGAGCTCTTCCTATGACGAGTACTGTTGTCAAGAACAAGAAGGGTATGAACGTAACCACGTTGCAACCATCCACTTCTCAGGCACCACCGAAGCCTAAAAAAGAAGCAATCAAAGAGGAACCAATAGCAGTAGCAGATGTTGAACGGTTTCAGTAATTTCTTAATCAGGTGGGAGCAAATCAGCAACAAATGACACTGCAAATTAATAAGCTTAGTAACCAAGTGCGATAAGTGCATAAGGAGAAGTGGTATATTAAAAAGAAGTTCCTAAAATTCATCCAAAAGCAAAACATTGAAGTCTCTTCTCCTACACCTTCACCACCTCAATCTCCATAAGCTTTCTTACCCTTCACCTTTTATATTGTTTTATTTACTTTATTAGTTATGTTATTTCTTTGCGTGATTGATGTTATGTTTGATATTTTGATTTCATTTTATGGTTGCCTTATCACAATAAGGACAATGTGCTGTCCATGTGTGGGGAGGTGACATTTCCTTGTCAATTTTATCGTTTAAATTTGTTTTATTTACTGTTTTCCTTTTGATAATTAGGATGCATGTTTTAGGTATATTAGGTTGTTGTTTAATGTTGAGGTTGTTTTGTGTTAAGCAATGGAGCCATACTTGAATCATGTTGATTTGTTTTGCCACGTGGTTCTATCATGCTAGTTGGAATAAGATTGAATGCATGCTTGAACTTGAATTAGGCTACTTGAGTAGAGAGTGAATCATGTTGGGTGATGAAAAATAGTTGGTTACATAAGCTTACTCAAAATGTGACAGCTGAGTAATGAGGTAGTGTAAAGATGCATAATGAATTTTCATTTAAGACAACGTGAGGATAGAGCCTATATGACTCCATCTATAGTCATCTTATATCTTTGAGTGTGTGATGCCTACTTAGGTTGCTACCTTCAGAACTTGCTTTGAATTGGTTTGAGTTTATTGGATGCATGCTTAATAGAAATGATTAAGGCCCTTTTTGTGATAACCCTTGGCTTAAATGACATGCCCTTTTATTATCCCTTGCTACCCCCATTGAACCTTAACCTTCTTGTTTCTTAAAAACACCCCATATTTTAAAACCTAAAACCCCATTACCTTACCCATTCACAAGCTTATTAGAGTATTAAATGATGCGCTAATTTGGGAATTTTATCAATTTTTTCCGAAATGAGTTCAGTTATACTTCTACTTTTTTATCACATTGTATCGAGTTGCTATTATGTTTGTTGTTTCTTTAATTTTGAAAAAAAGAAAAACAAAAGAAAAGAGAAAAGGAAAAGAAAAAGGAAGAACATTTTGGTGGCATCAATATGTGCGGAGTAGTAGTATATTTACATTTGTATATCTCAGAATATGTTTTGTATCCCTTTTTTCACTTATTACTTTATGCATGCTTGTGTTAAACCCTTTACCTCTTTGGACCTTCCTTAACCCTTACAACATTATAACTTGAAGCAAGTCCTTTTGATTGATTTGTTTATGTAATCATTGTAGAGGAGAATTGGTTTATTAGCAAGCTTATAGTACTGTAGTTTCCTATAGGGAGCTTGAGTGAAACGCTAATCATCAAACACTTGAGAGAAATTAGTGAAACTGTGTGGAAGATTCATTTTGCGTTTATACTTATCTTTGAGTGATGGTGTCATAAATTGAGTTTGCTTATGTACACTAATAAAAAGTAGTCATAATATGTGTAATAGCTTGATACTTGAGTTGACTAAACTTTGAGGGATTGCATGCTTTGATTTTTGTGAAAATGAAGTGATAGAATTGATTGGTTATGTTTGATTTTACTTAAGGACAAGCAAAGATTTAAGTGTGGGGAAGTTGATAGTTGTGTATTAGTGTTGGATCGAAAAACAAAAGCATACAAGATTTGGTTAAACGGTAGATTTCAAAACTTTTTTGAAATCAAACTGCAGCAAAAATAACATAACCAAATCAACATGTTTCAGCTAGACATAATACCGTATAAGGAAAATAATTTACATAAGAAAAAGGTAGTAGAAATATACCAACTCCTTGCTACAGCTTTAAATCCTTGCTATAGCTTTGACTCTTTTGTATCCTTTCCTTTGTCAATGTATCCTCTCCTTCTTATTATATGCCCGACCAATTCGATCTACCACTTGTTCTTCTTGGATAACTTGGTTAACAAAATCCTTTGGTGGGAAAGGAGAAGAAGTATTTTGAGGAGATTTTTCTTAGAAGAAAGAAGCCAAAAATAAGACTCTTCTCATTCAAGTTTGGGATATCCATCCATGAGAGGAGGGAGTAAGTCAAAACAAATGCAAGAACCCTTCTTCCTCTCCTTGTCAATTTCAGTTATCTGAAAGAAAGATGTGATGTGCATCCAATGCATCGCTTCATTCTTTAATTAATCATAAAGTAGCCAATAAATGAGACTTTTCTCATTTGTTTAAGATGGCTATATGAAAAGACCACTAACCTAAATAAAACCTTCTCATTTTTGGTTATAGATGAAAGAAGGAAAAGAGAATACATCAAATGCACCTCTTCCTTTCGTTAATGAAATGAATGCTAAAAGGTTACATTACATTCCATCATTAAAAGACAACCATTAAACCATTTAATTATAAGATCATTACTCCATTTTATGATGATAAAGCATGATAAAAACCATCTTTAATTTAGCAATTCAATGCTAAATATGCAGCTGCACATTTAGGTATAAAAAATCGAAATATGCCCTCCTTCTTTCTTTAATAACTTTGTTTTAATTTAATTAATCTAATTAATCAAATGGGAAATCTAATTGGACTTATATAATTTAAGCTCCAATAAGCTCAGAATTAATTTAATATCATTAGAATTAATTCCAGCTTATTAACTAAATGTCATTCTACTAAAGACAATTGGTTGAACTCTTGAAATACTAAATATTATGAGAATACATGTTTCAAATAAGATGTCCAATTGTAATGTAATACCCCACTCCCGCTGGACCCGAACCCGATATCGATGGTGATATCTGAGTCCGTGCCCCGCGAAGGTGGTGTGTCACATCGCTAAACAATCAAATAATCGGTATATATATTTTTTATAACCATAAATATAAAGAATAGAAAATCGTTAACCAAAACGGCTCACTTTGTTTTATAATCATTTGATACAAACAATGAAATCAACAGAACTTTTATTAGCCACTTGGGCCCATTTCAAATTACAAAATACAATCATTTCCAATTCAGAAAAATTATCACAAACTGTAACATTCGATTACAAATAATACAACATTTTTGCGGAAAATACATTCAATGACAAATAAAGAAAAAACAATGCAGACGCGAATTGATCCCGACCTCTTCTTTCTCTCATATGCAACAGATATACTCCCGTTGCCTAACGGGATATTCTTCTGAGTCCTGAAAAATAATTGCAAATTTTGGGTGAGTTTTGCGAACTCAGTGAGTGACCATCATCGATGG
>JAOQML010000197.1:9938606-9957558 GCA_027568935.1 Erythroxylum urbanii
ACGTCACCCTCGCGGGGCACGGACTCGGGTATCACTGTCGATATCGGGTTCGTGTTCAGCGGGAGTGGGGTGTTACAACATGGAAGGGTTCCTACATTCCGAGTTAAAACTACCTCTACTAATTGACCTACTTAGATGTCCAGATTATGTATTGAAGAGGCATGGTTCTCAATGACTTGCTCAAACTTGCTTTCAAGCCTCCTAGGCGCATCCTCCATGCCTCCAATTTTGTCTAAAATTCTATCCAACTTGAACTTCATTGAGCTCGGTTTATCTTGTTGGAAACCTAGTTGTCCTTGAGGTTTGAATTGTCCTCCACGAAAAGTTAAGGTGATTCTTTGACCCAGGGTTGTATGTGTTGGAGTAGGGATTGTTTCCCCCTCCTCGTCCATATTAAGCTCCTATATAATTAACTTGCTCTAGATCGTTATCCTTCATCAGGAAGCAGTCCATCGTATCATGGTCCATTTTTCCACAGAGTTTACACTTTCGTTGCACGACTTTTACCGAAGCTGAGGACAAAGCCTTCATGTTGTTGGGTTGTTGAGTTAAGTTGTCAATTTTTGTCTGCAGCTCTATCTTTTGATCAACAGTTACAATTCCTTTTTGTTCTCAGAAAGTAGTGGGTTGTGTACTCCTCTCATTCGTCCATAGGCAGCTATACTCACCATCTCCTTTATGAGCTCTTCTACTTCATCTATTGTCTTTCTCATCAGTGATCCTCCTAAAGCTGCATCAATTGTGCCTCTCATATGTGAGGTTACTCTATTATAAAATGTTGCAACAAGAACTTCTTAGGTAAGTTATGGTATGGGCATTTTTTATGCAAGTCCTTATATCATTCCTACGCTTCTTAAATCGATTCCCCGTCACTTTGCTGGAAGTTGGTAATATCCTTGATAATCTTCTTGGTCTTAGTAAAGTAAAAATACTTCTCTAAAAAGGCACGAACTAGTTGATCCCAAGTGGTGACATTGGCTGGGTTGAGAGAGTGGTACCAGGCCTTTGTTGTATCTCTTAAGGTTAAAGAGAAAAGCCTAATTCTTATTGCATCCTCTAACATTTAATGGTACCAAAAGGTATCATAGATTTCAAGGAAATTTATTATATGTGCATTGGGTTCTTCATTCGTTGATCCATAGAATTGCAAATTTTATTGAAGCATATTTAGGAGGGCTGGTTTGATTTTGAAAAAGGATGCTTATATGGGTGGCCTAGCTACTCCTTACTTAGCCGCATTGAACCTTAGTCTTATGAAATCCATAAGGGTTCTTTATTGACATCCTTTATTTGCTCTGTGATCCAAATCTTACCGAAGTTTCTAGGCCATTGTTGCGTTTGCAACTTCTTCTTCTTCTTTATGCTGAGCTTTCCTAATTGATCATTCTAATCGAGTGATATCTAGCTTTGAGGTTTCAGCTACATGACTCAAACTTCTCGTGGCTCTTATATTCATGCAAGAACACAGATTTAGAAATAGAAATAAAAAGAAAGAATAAAAAATATAAAATAACTAAAACACCTTAAACTAATCGCCTTCCCTGGAAATGGTGACAAAAACTTGATCAGGTGTTTAGTTTTTTGTAAGTTTTAATTATTAAGCTCTGATAATCTGTAAAAGCACGGTTCATTAGCGTAGTACTAGAGGTGTCAATCCAACGAGGAGGGAGTTAATATAATCTTAAAATCTAAGGATAGAAACAATAATAGAAATCTAAGATGCAACGAAACTAAAGATGAGAATTTAATTCAATCAGTCAGATTAAGAATCAAATATGAATATACTAATTATTAAAAAATTATGGCACACCCAAGAATCATTCGAAAGAAATTACCAATTGAGAGAAGGAAAATTTTACCTATCTTTAATGCTAAGATAACTGATTATGAATTATCGGATTGTTAGTTCTAGACTATCCTAAGGTTGATTACTCTCTTTCGAGTTATAATCATTAAATAATTAGTTTTGAATTTTTCTAATAAACTATTAGAAACCTATGCAATATCTTTCTTTGCATAATTTCTTGATCTGACTCAATTCTTATTCTATTAAATCACCTAACTCTCGTTAGCCCAATTTAATAATTTTTCATTAGATTCACCCTCATAGTTTATTACCAAATTATGCAATCACAAAACTAAACCACAACAAATCCTATAAACATATTAACAATAAGATTTCCATTAATTCAAGAATAAAATTCTGAAAGTCAGTTTAGAACATCCTCAACATTCTAGATCCTATAATAAACTATTCAATCCAAGTTTATACAATAATAAAACTAGAAATAAATAGGAAATATAAGCTAAATGGATGATGGGAGGCGGCGATGTTGGGAATCTCCTGATTTGAGAAGTACGTTGAGTCAGCTCCTTCTCCTCTTCTCTCTTCCTTCTTCTCTTCCTCTATCTTTTGATGATTTCTCTCTAGGGTTTCTCAAGGTGGCTGATGCAAAAGCTCTTCACTACCTCTTTTCTTGTTCTTTAAATATCCCTTTATGTTCTAAGCAGCTCTAGGGTTTTTTGAGGTTCGAAAGGTCTAAAACATCCCTCGAAACTTGACGTTCTTGATTGTTTGTGGCTCTTCCCGATGTAGGCCACGATTGTTGGCCACATCTGAGACTTCTGTCATGATAGTGCCATACACGTCACGATCACGGGTCATTCCTTGCGCTTCTGTCATGATCATGGCCTGGCATGCCATGATGGTGGCCATTGTTTTGATCATGACCTGGCATGCGATGAATGTCTCTGAAACTTCTCTGTTCTTCGATGTTGACCCTGAAACACTAGCAAACACATCAAAGTACCTAAGAAACATAATATTTAAGCTCAAAGACTTATGCTAACCTATAAAACACTTAAAACATAAATAATTAACAAACTAACACAATTCTAACCTAAACACATACTAAACGATTGAATTAACAGCTAAACACATTTCAAATTATGCTCTAAAACACGATGCAATTACACTTATTAGAAATCTATATGGAATGGAATTATCTTCTACTTCAAGATAGAAGTAGACAAAATAAATGCATTTCCATTGAGCTAATTTATGGTATGGAAGAGCATAACTCCATTCACAACCAAAAATTGATGCATAGAATTCCTTGATACAGTTACCTACTAATGTTAAATATTATCTATTTATTAAGTCTATTAGCACGTAATTTTTTTAGGAGCTTAGCTCTTAGTTTTTTTCCTTGTAATCCTTGACTTTCAATTTAGTTTCAAATTATATAGTTTCTTTAAAAAACCTTAGATTGGACCTACAGACTTAGTAGGATAATCCTCAATTTGCTTTTAGACTTATAAATCCCCTTTTCCTCTCTCTTTTAAATTTGTTTAATAATATCTTAACTTTAGACCATTTAAAACCTTCAAAATTAATTCAAAACAAATCCATTTCAATCATCTCTTATCAAAATGTATCTAATTCGGTTCTAGAGGCCTGTTTCTTTTATTAACTAAGTCCCTAAATCTTTTGAAGCTCATTAAAATTTTCAAATCTAACTTCCCTTAAAATTAGGACTCCCTATTTTAATTAATTACTCCCATTTTTTAAAATTCTATCCCTTTTTAATCTTTCTCAAAGCCACAAAAATTACTAAGCATTTGTTCCAAGAATTTTCAATTTCATTTTAAAACCCAAAATTCCCTTTTTTTTAAAGTGCTTAAATAATCTGTCCTTTTTTATTAATTACTACATTTACCTTTTTCCCATCCATTTTTAAGAATACTAAGACCAATTAAATCATTTTTTCCTAAGACTTAATAAAATTATTTTATACTTGCAGTTGTTACCATTATGACATATTTTTAAACTTTTCCTTAAAATTCTTAAGCCTAGGTAACCATTTAAACATACGGTATGATGTACTTAACACTTCCCCTATTATGTAATTGACTATGATCTTTTATCCTCAGGTTTAGGACAGTTATAGTTTCTTTTCCTTTAGGTTTTTCACTATGGTTCCTTAATAAATTAGAGTGATGACTTTACTATTTTTATCTAATAGACATAAACCAAAAATTTTGTTTATTGCATAATAAAAAATGATAACAAAAGCTTTCATTTGATATTGTCATTAAAAGAGACAAGAACATTAAAATGGTTTTAAAAATTAGGAAGATTTTAGTGAGTTAACTTGATATAATAATGTCACATAAAAAAAGGGTGAACAGAAAAAATGGAATTAGGCCTAAAGAAAAAAAGTATCTATAGAGCTTTGTTAAAGATGTTTATAATTTTGCCTAAGATTTTGGATGAAGAAGTTTATTCCTCATGGCTTAAGTTAAAACCAGAGCTAGAAATAGTTTAATTAGAGGAGTTCATGGTTAAGAAATAGATGGAGGATTTGTTGGTAGTTCAATTAAGGAAATTATTAATGATCTTATTAAAAAAGAAAATTTTGTTAGGAAGAAATGATGGTAGCACATCGTAACGCTAATCAAAATAAACTAGACTACTATTATAGTAGTGGTGAGTATAGGTTGATCTCATAGAGAGTGTGTGTAAAATTATTGAAATGAAATTAATTGGTATTTAGGTTTTTGGGGGCTTTTGGTTTAATAACAAAATAAAGTAAAACTAACCTAGTGAAAACAAATAAAACAAAACATGAAAAATGACAAAAATGGGGAATTCGGTAGGGACCCAATTCTTTGGTTCAATCTCAGCCTAAACCCTAATTAGACATATTTCATTGATTTGTTGTTCTTTTAGCTCTCATTAAACTATTGATTGTAGATTAACAACAAGCTCTACTAATCCTAGTTTTTCTTTACGTCTTAGTTAATTAAGATGAGCTCGTTAATTAAACCTAGCTATCGGATAACCTAGGAGACGTTCGCTAAGTTTGATCAAGTAGCTACCTTACGAGTAAGAAAAATAGACCAATCTAAGCAATAATCACACAAGCTCAGATTATTTAACCTAGTTATGTTATCTTTAACGAATACGAACCGTTAGTTGCAACAAATGAATCAAAAAAACAACGATTATGTATTGTATTCGATTCTAGCAATGGATTCTTACATAAAAATAATCAAATAGAGAATGCAATCACTCTTTCACAACACCTAAACATTAAACATAGCATAATATAAGCAATTTCTAAAAGAGAGAGAGAAACAACAAATATAAGGAGAAATACACTTAACCAGGTCATCAACGTCGATGTCACCTCTAAACTCACATCGAGAAGCTACCCCTCTATGGGTCTCTCCATATGAGAGAGTTTCATAGCCCTCCTATCTTCTGTCTCCCGACATCTCCTTTGGTTCAGCCCAAAATGTCACAAGAATGAATGCCCGCTTTTAGGGTTTCATTCTTTTCTCCATATGAGAGAGCTTCATAACTTTCCTATCTTCTATCTCCCGAGAGCTCCTTTGGTTCAGCTTAAAATGTCACAAGAATGGATGCCCCCTTTTAGGGTTTCATTCTTTTCTTTTTATAGTTTATTCCAATTAGGGTAAAAAATAGGTTTTACTTGGCCCAAAATGTTTGAAATAACCCTCGATAAGTTAAGTTCGAAAGCAATCCTTGAGCTATCGTCGTGCAGGTCATAATCGTGGCCCTATGATAAGTTTCTATTATGATCGTGGTACTCCATCATTTTTTCATCATGATCGTGGACAATTAGGCCATGATCATGGCACTGGATTCTTCCTCCAACCCTCTCTAAGTCTTCTCTTTTTTACTCTAATTCTTCTCCTTCTTATTCTATAAGAACAAGTGAGTGTCAACATTAAAAAGATGACTTAATGCATATACTTTTGGGTCAATTTAACTCATTCACTTCCAAGCTATGCCTAAAATCAAATATGAGTCAAAGTGACTATCCTAAGCATTTCTAAAGCATTAATCACTAAGTGTAGTAAATCAAATGAATCAACATTTAAACACATATCAAGAAGCATATAGGACACAACACCCCCTATATGAAACCTATAACCATCCACATACATGGTAACAAAATTCCTGTGTAAACAATAATGGCATACATTTCTATTCATTCATAGGGACTCTCATCACACATCTTTCTGTTTAATGCTATACATATACATTTTACAAAATTTCTCATCACTTAACATTATCATTTAAAAATAAAAATACATCTTTACATTAACATGATAATCCAAAAGAAAACATAAAATTTCCTTCCTTTGTTACATGTACAATCTTCTTTAACTAAACGAAACATTCCAAAGATACTTTTTCTATTAGTTGTTGGCCTTGGTCTATGTAGATGTTCCCTATACGACACTCCTATGAGTTAGACCTATATGGATTAACACCTGTGCTAAGCTTGAAAGCTTAGTGGGGAAACACTTAGTTTGAATGACCACTCATAGCAATTATCTGCCAAGCACACACATTCATAAACATCAAAATTCATATAAATAATGATGGAATATGTAATCAAAGTATATAATACAAAGATGCTTTAATATGTTATCATATAACGTAAATTCACATTCATAAGCGAAACACTGATATTCAATGCTAATTGATACAAATTATCAATACAAATGCAAGTGCTCGTTAATACCAATTATTTATGTTGTAATACTATCTTTCTTATTTGTAACTATTTATTTTACTTTTTGTGTTAGGCCTGCACATTCCTATGGATATGGATAACGGGAGCTGTGGACATCCAAAGATATCAAAACTTTGGATACTCGAAAGTATTGAATTGTGGATAACAAAACGCATTAAACTATAAAGACACTATAATCTTGAAATCAAGAAATCATAGGTGTCAAACTGTAGCAGTTACATTGCAGTCTTATACGCATGCCTATCTATCCATCACGAAGCACAGGCACTATAATATTTCCTTTAATCATTTGCCAATTTCACAATTCATATATTGACAAATCATATGATACACATTTCAAGTCGTAAAATCTATATTTGTGTTCATACATGCGAGTCATAACTTACCAACATTAGAAGGGTATCAAAATCACACATGTATAATCATACCATACATATATAAATGATAAATATGCATAATAATAAATTACGTACCTATAAATTTTCTTTGGCATGCATTATGTTCTATCTTAAATTCCAATATTTAGTCACCCAATTCACACAAAGTATGTCCTATTTCATTTATTTCTAAGTGTTTGAAAAGTTTCATACATATTCAAAAAGGTTAAGATAGGATTCAGTGAAAATCAGAAATGAAAAAAGAACTTAAAATAGTGCAATTTCCTTCCCATTGTGTCCCCTACCCAAAATTCATACCTCAACTTGTTATGAAATTTTCATTTAAAAAAGTTTGAATTAGGTTTTGAGGTCTTTTGGATATTTGTTTCCCTATGTCTCTAGTTTTCAAAGAGAAATAAAAATCAAGCCATTTGAACTTTTAACTCATGATATATAGACCAAACTTCATAAGATGCTCCAATATAGGGGAAACGTTAGGTCACCATTTTCGATTTTAATTTCCAATGTCATAAAGCCATAATTAAGTTAGAGTATCTTCTAGAGATTTCTAGTTATATGTATTAATTTTCAAATGCAACTAAAATAACCAAATTTAGAGGTTTGTCGGCTGAGTTTTTACCCTATAGTCTGTTTACCCTATGACGGCTATAGAGTTTTTCACTATAGTTTGCTTTAACCCTAAAATGGATATTTTCTAGTTTAGTTTATTTGGCAATATTTATAAATTGGATTATAATGTCATTCGTGCACTTTTTGATTTGTCAAATACTAAAGTTTTAGATGATCACAATGACTTTTATCTGGATGATTATTGGAAAACTCTAACAGGTGAAGAAAATTTTAACTCTAGGAATACACCAAACACTTTAATCCGTAGTACTGAATATTTACTTTCACATAAATTCATGTGCTTAACTATGTTTAATAAAATTAAAAGTAATAAATGCTCGACTAAAGAACTTTTCTTCCTATGGTGCATGGATAGAAAAATAAAAATCAATACGCCTTTTAGAATTTTTCGATCAATAGTGAGTGTTGTGAATAAAAAGAGCTCATATTTTGGCATGTCTTATATTGTAACTACTTTGGCTTTGTTTTACAACCTTGACGTGGAAGATGTGCGTACAACTCAATATGATATGTTTAACATATCTTATTTGAGGGGCTCTAAGATTTTGGAGTTCCATTCTATGGAACTCTGAAATCCTCATATGCGTACTGCAGTGAAGAATAAGAGGAACACAGATAAAACTGCTTCCGGAGCCAGAAGAAGAAGCAGTGGAGGAGGAACCAAGTACACTAGCAGAGGTTGACCGATTTCAACAAATCCTCGACCAGATGGCCTCCAATTAGCAGTTATGACATCGTAACTCAATGAGCTCATCACCCAAATGCAGCAAGTCCACAAGGAGTAGCACTACTTGAAGAAGAAATTCCTCAAATTCTTTCAATGGAATAATTTTGAAGCTCCTTCACCAACACCGTCGCCATCGCAATCGCCATATGCTTTTCTTATCCTACACTTTTAAATTTTGTTATTTCTTTTGTTTGGTTTCATGTCATTTTTGTTTGGTTTGCTGCCTTTTGTTTAGTTTGATTTCTTTTGTTTGGTTTACTGTCATTTTTTATTTGGTTTGATGTTATTTGTTTGTTTCAATTTCTTTTGTTTAGTTTGATTTTTTTTGCTTGGTTTGATTTCATTTTCCCTTATTTTGTGGTTGACTTGTCACATTATGGACAATGTGATCTTTAAGTTTGGGGAGGTGACATTGACTTTCTCAATGGCATTGTTTTTATTTTGTTAAATATGATGCATGTTTAGGCATATCATATTGTTTTGTGTAAGCGATGGAACCGCACTTAAATCGTTTTGATGGGTATTGCCATGAAATTTTGTCAAGCTAATTAGAATTAGATTGAATACATGATTGAACTCAGATTAGGCTACTTGAGTAGAAAATGAACCATGTTGAGTGATGAAAGTAGTTGGTTACATAAGCTTACGTACAATCTGACATTTGAGCAACGAGGTGGTGTAGAGATGTATAATGAATTTTCATTTGAGCCAATGTGAGGATTGAGCCTATATGAATCCATCTATAGTCATTTTATTGCTTTGTTGCGTGATGCTTCCTTAGGTTATTACCTTCAGAACTTGCTTTGAATTTGTTTGACTCTACTGAATGTCTGCTTAATCAAGATGAATAAGGCCTTTTTTGTGTTAACCCTTAGCTTGAATGACCTATGACTTGTATTATCCCTTGCTCCCACCCCTCCTCATTGAGCTATAACCTTTTGTTTCTTGAAACACCCAAAAAAATTTCAAACCTAAAACCCCATTAACCTACCCATTCATAAGCTTAGTTGAGTATTAAGTAATACATTAGTTGGGATCATTGTGAAAATTTTTACCGAGATGAGTTATGGATACTTCTGCTTGCATCACATTATATTTAGTTGCTATTTTATTCACATGTTCTTCCATGGATTAAGAAAAAGAAAGAAAAATGAAAAAAATGAAAAAGGGAAGAGAACTTGAGTAGCATAAATAAGTGCAGAGTATTAGCATAGTTCACTTTTGTATCTCAGAATTTTGTTTTGTTATCCCTTTTTTCTTTTTACTTTACGAATGCTTATGTTAACCTTTTACACTCTTTACCTACCTTAACCCTTACCACATTACAACCCTAAACAAGTTATTTTGATCTATTTATGTATGCAATCATCGTAAAGGAGAATTGGTGTATTAGCAAGCCTATGGTAGCGTAGTTTCCTATAGGAAGTTTGAGCAAAACACTAGCCATCAAACACTTGAGAGAATTGAGGGAAAACCTTGAGGAAGGTTTATTTTGCATCTATACTTATCTTTGAGTGATGGTTCCATTTGCTAAGTTTGCTTACATGCACCAATAAAAAGTAGTCATGATATATGTATTAACTTGATATTTGAGCTGGCTAAACTTTGAGAGATTGTACGCTTTGATCTTTGTGAAAATGAAGTGATAAAATTAATTGATTGTATTTATTTTGCTTGAGAACAAGTAGAGATTTAAGTGTGGGGAAGTTGATAGTTTTCCATTATTCTATGTTTTTTTAAGTATTTGGCATATGTTTCTTGCATAATAGTTGATTATTGTTGTATTTTAGGATTCATTTTATATGTTTTCATTTACTCTGATTTTCATTGTTGTTCTTTTATGTTTGATGCTAATTTAGGGTAAGAATTAATTGTTTTTATGTAGGAATGAAGATTAAGCAACGTGGAGATTGAGCTAGAGACCAAAGAGGAAAAGAGAAGAGGGAAAATTTTGTTGGAAAATCCCACGATCGTGAAAATCATGCCGATTCCCACGATTGTGGGAAATTTAATCTGAGAGACTATGCGAGGATAATTAAACTTTAGGGCTTCTGGACTATAAAACATATTAAACCTCCATAGATGAAAAAGATGAAAAACCTTTTATAGAAAAGAGCCTCCTTAAGTGAAGAATAGAAGTTTTAAGTCTTGAAGAAGGTGAAGATTCAAGGATTATCAACAATAATTAGGAAAATAGCACATCAACATCAAAAATTCCAAAATTTGGCAAAGAAGAGGAGGAATTTTCTTTATTCAATTTTCTATGTTTTTTTCTCTTCTAATTTTTTTAAGATGGTATATTTGAGTGTTGATGATGTTATGGAAATCATGAGTGGCTGATTTTTTTTTTTTAGAGATTGCTTTTGAACTATTTTGTTAAACTCCTATTTTATTGAA
The DNA here is from genome assembly GCA_027568935.1 of Erythroxylum urbanii. Lineage (NCBI taxonomy): Eukaryota > Viridiplantae > Streptophyta > Magnoliopsida > Malpighiales > Erythroxylaceae > Erythroxylum > Erythroxylum urbanii. Next base: position 9,949,331 of record JAOQML010000197.1, read on the forward strand.
TCGAATGAAAGTTATCTTTGATGATTGTTTTTTTTTGGAAAAAACTTTTTGAAAAAAAATCGAGAGAGTGAGTAAGGTTATTTGTGTAGAGTTGTACAACAAGAGTTGGCAACCTATAGACTTACAATCATCACGTTAATTGATTAGTTAGAAGAGAGATCTCGGCTAGTTCAATTGATCACCCATAGGATAGCTTAATAACTAGTTAAATTAGTGGAGTGATTGGGTAGGTTGAGAGATCATTCAATTGACTTCATTTAATTTCATTAGGGATAATTAATTATACCTTAAGAGAGGGTAGTTGATACAATTGGACATCTTAGGTGAGACACAATTCGATTAATAAAATAAGAGGCAAATAAAATAGGGAGAAAGTGATCTCTAGTCATTCGATCCTTAAATTCCAATTTTTTGCATTTTGGTATTGTCTATTGTTCATTGTTGGTTTTTCAATTTTAGTTTAATTTTCCATATTATTTTCATTAAACAATTTCGTTTCTTAAGCAAAGTTTGATCTAAATTAAGTGATGTCTAGGCATCAATCCTTATGGGATTGATATCAACTTTCTAACTACTAAGTCACAACCCGTATACTTGTAGTTGTTGAGCATAAAATGAGTAGATTGTTTTTCAAAATTACAGTCAACAATCCACTGTAATGTAAAGCAAGGATTTATGGAAGAAGCTAGCTTTTTTCACCTTCTTCTAACCATAAGATCTTTGATCTTTGTTTACAAAGCGATAATGTAATCTCTACTAGTTGGTTATAAAGGTGCATTATTAATTTTTCAATATCAAGTAAGACTTGAATGTTAGGTGAATTATAAGGAGAGCTTTAATTTTTTAAAACTTATCCTTAGCATCCATCACTACTTGTTAAGTATCAAAGAATTTAGATATGTTTAGGAGCTTGAGTTCATTCTTAATATACGTTAGATTCCTCATACAAATATGTTTCTTGTGTCCTTAAACATTTAATCTTAGGCCTTTTAGAATAGTCTCTTCCAAGCCATATACTCCATCCAAAAACTTATCAGATCTAAATGGAGACCTTCTCTTTTTAAAGAAAAATATGTTTTGAATGATCTAAAGAAAGGGGTTGTCAAAATATGCTTTGATATTAGGGAAGTCACTCAACCACCTATCATTCACATAAGGTATATCCAATGTCTTCCTTAAATGCCAATCACCCTTTTGCTTATTGTTCTAGGTATGAATCAAGCCCTCTATACTCAATTGAATCACTTATATATGACTAATGCAATCCCTAAGATCATTTGTGTAACTCCTTAGTCTAATGTTTCCTTAAGCCTCTATGGGATGTATTAGGCTATTGAAATCTCTAATTATCATCCAAGGCTCTTACATTGAGTTCCTAATAAGTGTTAGTTTATTTTAAATAAAGATCATATTGAAGCTTACTCTTTCAAGTTTCATTATTACATAAAGATAGATTAGTTGACCGTCTAAAGGGATTGAACTGTCTCCATTATATTAGGGTCAAAAGGTACTATTAATCTCTAATTTTGATGACAATGATGGTTGGTAATTGTACTCCAATGCTTCTCTAGGAAGTTCAGTCATTCATTATTTTTCTCTTTGGTCCTTATTTCTAAGAGATCTATCAAAAAAGAGTAAGTATCTTTATTTCAGTCATAAACCATTTATTATTTATTAGGATTATTAAGTCTCCTCATATTAAAGGTAAGGCTACTCAATTTTTAGGGGGAGTTGAGGCTTTCTTTTTCCTCTTTGAGCTCCTCTTCGTGGCCCTTTGGAAGTTGACCTTATAGCTTTTGTTTCTATTATTAGTGGTTACAAAAGAGTAAGGTGTGCTTTGAGCAAGAAGAAACTGTTAAAATTATGAATCGACACTCTAATTTACTATATCTTGACCACCATCTGTTCCTGAAAGATTATTATGCATTGTTTGATCTTTAAGAGGATGATAAATATCGATAATGTTAGTGCTTGGGGATTAATAGCTAATGCTTTCAAAATTTATTTATTCTACTAGGTTTGCATTATATTTTTCCTTCATCTACTGACTTTAAGGCTATCTTTCATATCCTTGTCCTTAGAGGTTCACTTTATTGTTGCTTCCACTTGAACCTTTATCTCATATTTCATATCCCTGTGTAATAGTTTATTGCAATTACCATTCTTAAACAATGTACTTTATTATTAATTTCCATGTTTGTTTTTGAGTAGCTATATCTAGCCTCTACGTATAAATGACTTGTACTTCATTTTTTAATAGATTGTTTACCTAATTTATGATAGGTATAGTTCATAATATGTTTTCATAGGTGTTTTAGTGTGTTTTAAAGTTTTTATTAGACGATTATCGTATATATAATCTTATAATTGTGTTATTGTGAGTATCTGTTATATTATAAGTGTTTGTGTGGTTTAGAGCATGAATTCAATCTTTATTTTATGTTTTATGAGGTGTTTGATGTGTTGTGAGTGATGAAAATTAAGTAATTGAAGAACCAAGAAGATGGAAGTTATAAGAAGGGTGTCAAGATCTTGTATAAGGAGCACAATTGTAAAAAATGTGCATGGGGCTGTATGGTCTATATCATGATTGTGTCTTAAGGAGCACAATCATAATAAAGAGTAAAACACTAGTTGCACGATAGTGACTCCTAGGTCATGATCATACCAAGAGATTTCTAGGTCCAAATTTTTTCATCTATTTTAGGATTCAAGGATATTTTTGGAACCTAGTGGGAAAACCCTAGACATAACCCCAAAACCTTACACCACTATATAAGAACGTGAAATATAACAAAACCTAGTAGTAGCCATTAAATCAAAATGAATCAAAAGTGGGAGGTCAAGAAAAACATCATAATTTCCAACATTCCAGATCATGGCCTTAATAGAGTTTTTATTCTTTTCTTTTTGTTCTTTCATTATCCTTTATATGTAATCTAAAATCTTTGATTTTAAACATTTTCATGGATTTATAAATTCAAATTAGTAATTCTTATAGAATTATTTTGTGACTTTAATTTTTGTTGATGTAATTATATTTTTGGATGTTTGTAAAAATTGCTTATGCTTAAACTTGAGAAAAAATCGAGAGACCTAGTCAAAGTAATCAGTGTTAGGTAGTACAATGAGAGTTGACAATTTAATAGACCCATAATTATCAAATTAATGATCAATCAATGAGAGATTTTATTTATGAATTAAATTTTCCAGTAGATAGATTCAGATCTAATTAAACAAGTTAGGAATTGTTTTATAAATCGAGAGATTACAAAACTATGAATTTCATATTCAATTAGGGTTAACTAATTAGGTCTTGTGAGAGAGAGAGTAATCCAGACCACAGGAAATCTAGGATCAAATATATAAATTGAATCAATAAGACTAAAGGAAACAAAATAAGGCAAGAATAAGTCCTAAGTATTTTGTCTTGATCAAAACTCTAATTTTATTAGCAACTCATTGTTTATTTAATTATTTTTCTTGTTAATTATTCTATTTTAATTTTATTTAAATCAATTTCTAAATACCTAAGACAAAATTAGGTTCAAATTGTTAGCTCTTGCATTATCCTCATGGGAATGATAACCTCTTATACTACAAGATATGATTTGTATACTTGCGAGTATTAAGAATTTTATTATTAGATATAAAACTTGTTCAACAATTTTTTAGTGCGATTATCTGGGATTTAGCATTAAGACAATTTGAACTCTTTGATTTAAGGAAATTTTACCATTCTCATATCCTTACGATTGTATGAACATAAGAATTACTCAGAGTTTAAGCAACAACGAAGAAACTCTAGCTCTTGACATCATTAGATAGAAAAGACAAATTCAAAGAGCAAGATATTAAGAAAAGAAAAAGAAAATTGGTGGAAGAATATAGTCATGGAGACTAGTAGAGGACCCTTATGGATTTCATGAGGCCTGGACACAATAACATCAGTGGACCACCGATGCAAGCAATATCATTTGAGATCAAACTTGCGTTGCTAAATATGTTGTAATCCAAGATGTAGTTCTACGAGCTAGCTAATGAAGATCCCATCGCACATCTAATGAAATTTTTTAGAAATATGTGATACCTTCTAATATAATGGTATATCGTAAGATGTTTTTAGGATGAGACTCTTTCCCTTTACACTAAGGGATAGAGCCAAGGCATGTTACCATTCCCTTAACCTCGCCAACATCACGACATAGGAGCAATTGGTGTGTGCTTACCTAAACAAGTACTTTCGCTTGATGAAGGCAACTAGATTGATAAAGGAGATTGCTAGTTTCCAAAAAAAATGATAAGGAGTCACTATAAGAAGTATGGGAATAGTACAACGATTTACAAAGGAGATGTCTTCACTATAACCAACCAAAGGAATTCCTGTTGCAAACTTTCTAAAATGGAGTTAATCCACCCACGGTGGGACCACAGATGTAGCTTTTGGAAGATCCCTTATGTAAAAAACAATTAAAGAAGCAGAAGAGTTATTAGAGGAGATGGAGAATAATAGTTATCTTTAGACGTCAAATATAAACAGATACTAGTCGACTTTTTGAGATAAATATAAGTCATTACTGTCGATTTAGTGACAACATTATAGTCTGAGATCGCTAATTTAACAAAATAACTAAAGAACCTGAAAGCATCCTTATCTGCTTTAATTAAAGTAATTCAACAGGAATGTGAGTTATATGGATAAGATAATCATGTTATCACTGATTACTTTCTAATGCAAAATAACAATACGAAGTAACTCAACTATATGGGCACACAATTTGCTTGAGGAAGGAGTAACCCTTACTCAAACACTTACAATCTTGGGTTGAGGAACTACCCAAATTTTTTACAGACACTCAATTGAAAATCAAAGCCCACCTAGATTTCAACAATACAAGTCCAATGCTAATAATTCAAAATTGGACAACTTCATAAGCATAGATGAAGCACAAAAGAGGATGGAAGGGAAGTTTAAGCAAGTAACTAAGAACCATGCATCTTCTATTCACAATTTAGAGGTTCAAGTGGGCCAGTTGGTGAATGCATTGTCTACAAGAAATGTGGGGAGTCTCCTAATTAATACTGAAGTGAATCCAAGGGAGCAACTCAAGGCAATCGTGATTAGAAGTGGGAAAGAGATTGAACAACTAGTGGAGAAACAAGTTTTTGGCTCTAAAATTTTCTTTTTGTTATTTGTTATGTTTTATGAGTGTTATTATGTTTCTCATATTAAGGACAATGTGTTGTCTAAGCATAAGAACATTTATGCATTAACATATCATATGCGTGTGAATTTTATATTTCATATTGTGTTATTTTTAGATTAGGTTGACATTGTGTGAACATTTTGTTGCATATGCATGAATTGTTCAATGGTAAGAGTTTGACGGAATTAGTTTAGCTTTGAACATGGTCATTTAATTTATAAAGCATATTGACTTAGGAATTTTATGTTTTAAGTGTCTTTGGATGAATATGTATGTTAATTAGGATATGATACCTAGTCTTAACTTTAGGAAATTTGTTGTATAAATTTATAATTGTAATTCAATTGAATTGGTAACCTTTCATGATAATGATTGACTAAAAATAAATGAAATAAGCTAAGAAAGTAATTAAAAAACATGTTAAATAAATAGTTATTATACAAGCCCTTTTTGAAAAAATTTTAGTTAAGAATAGACCTGGTAACCAGTTGAGAATGTGATATAGCTGAGCAACTAGGGGCATTCACAGCAAAATGTTTATCTTTGGGTCAAAAGGCTAGAATGACAATCCAACTAAGTGAAATAAAAAAAACTAACCTAGTTGAGTGATTGGGGGATATTTATGACAAAATGTTTAACTTGGGGTCAAAAACTAGGTTAACATTAAAGAAAATTAAAAAATGATGTTTCAATAAATAAAACGGACTAATATTTGAAAATAGAAAAAAAATTTCATGAAAGGATACGTAGTGATAGTTGCCTTTCTTTTTGGTAAATTAGTAAAATTAAATAAAAATCATAAAGGTTATCTACAAATCAAAAGAATGCCCAAGAGGCAATTCTCTGTCAATGAAAAGCCTCTTCTAAAGACATGAGGAAATCTACAAGTAATGAACCAAACTTCCCATAAAAACTACCCGAACTAAAATGTACAGCTTAACCAGAACACGTAATCTTACAAGCATACCTAGTAATGCAAAGTTAAAACGGTCAGCCTTGCTCTCTACTTTTCCAAAAGGTCGAAACACCTCGTCATGGGTATAGCTATTGAGATGCTCCATAATATACTTGCCTCCTTCTTGTCTCTGAATACTTAATCCAATATTGGGAACTCCTTCTATTATCAGAGTACTCACCCAACCTTTCATATCAAATCCAAAGGATTCCTCTGATTTTGAAGGGAATGGATATCTCTTCTACTTTGGAAGCCTTGAGAATGTCGGATCTCCATTGACTCTTCGAACCATCAAACCTGGAGAAAAGATTAATAGAATAATAAAGAACATTTCAACAGTTACCTCCTAACAGTGTTTGAGCTAAGATGGTCCATAACTTGGAAGATTATTTTGGAGTATATAGTCCCCACATCCTTGGCTTCATCTTTGAATGCTCGGTTATTCCATTCCTTCCAAATGTTATAGATAGTAGTAGAGAGAAGGATAAGGAAAAGGTTAATGTTAGTGGTATTTGAGGATTGTTTAAACCATATAGGGATGGATTGGAGGTTTGAGTTGTTGGGAAGATGTATATGGAAATGGATGAGACAATGCTCCCACACGGTTTTAGAGAAAGGACAATCAAAAAATAAGTGTTAAATGGTCTCATTGGCCTAGATACATAAAGAACAGTGGTTAGGAGTATGGAGATAGAGACGTTTGTCCCGCGTTTGCAATTGGTTTAGGATAGCCAGCCATAGTATGAAGGAACACCTAAGGCTGTTGCTTTGGAACCAGACCAATTTATGCCAAGGGACTTTCTGTAGTAATGGTCTTAGGATATTGTAGGCTAAAACATTAGTGTACTGTTTTGAAGGGATAGCTATCCATTCCAAGTAGTCAAGAATAGAACTATTTGGTTGGTACTGTAGGGGCTCCAGGTTTCCAATGATCTCTATATTAAACTCTTGCCATCTCCAGTCATTATTTCTGATAACATCTGAGACTCTTGCTGTCATTGGTAGCCTCGATCCATTGATCTCCTGCGGAGAAGCGAAGAGCTTCAAGAGTCCTCTAGGATGCTAAGGATCTTGCCAAAAAAGAGTAGTAATTCCATTCCCTATCCTAAATCTAAAATGGTTCCTCAATTTATCCCTCACAAATAAGATTTTTTTCCAACTCCAAGAACTATTAGTGGTTGGTTAAGCACTCCAGAAATTTTTCCTTCTCAAAATTATTGAGTGCACCTACTGAACCCACAAAGCTTCCTTATCATTAAACAAATACCAGATCCTTTTCCCTAGCAATACATAATTCCATGTTGACAAAAGCTTAATGCCTAACCGCCCTCCCTTTTTGGTCTAGTGATGTCACTCCATTTAACCTTAGCAGAAGAATGAGAATCCACTTTCCTAGCCCACAGAAAATTCCTAAGTTTTTCCTTGAAATCTTTTAAGATGGAGGTAGGAAGAATAAAATGAGTCATCTAGTACACTTGAAAGAAACAAAGGATTGACATTACTAATTGGAGTTTACCAGCATATGAAAGGTATTTGTGGGTCCATTTGTTAATCTTAGCATCAATTTTGTCCAATAAAGGTAAGTAGTCCCTCCTAGATAACCTACACGTAAGCAGAGAAATCCCCAAATACTGAATAGGGAGAGAACCTTTCTTAAGCCCTGATATAACTTCCAATTGATGGGAAACATGATCCATATCAGGAGAGAGAAAAAACTGACTCTTGGAAGGGTTCATGTTTATGCCAGAAAACTTAGAAAAGGTTGACAAATAATTAAGCAAAGTTTGGGCTAAACTCAGATCCAAATGATAAAACATAAAAAGATCATCCGTAAATAATAGATGGGTGAGTTTAAGAGTTTTGCACCTCCAATGATATTTGAAGTTAGGGCTATAAGCTATGCAAACATTCAAACTCCTAGAGAACACTTCCATACAAATAATGAAGAGGTATGTGTAGGAAAACGCCGGTGTGCCCATCACATGGACACGGTGCAGAAAACAAAAATTTTTATCCCGGGACCTTCCCGAAGCCAAGGATCGTTGTGTATATATAACTAAACCAAA
>JAOQML010000197.1:10030079-10044018 GCA_027568935.1 Erythroxylum urbanii
GAGATTACCAAAGTTATCTCATGTAAGAATTACTATGTTTTGATGCTACTTATGTTCTACTCTTGGAGTAGTTCAATTCGGTAGTTATTGGATATAGTACGAACTATATGGAAATAGTTGAGTATATTAATAAAGAATTCATTGTCTTAAAGTAATTAGGAAGAATGTTCTGATGTTCTTGATTAGTAATAATTTTAGGAATCTCTGGCCAGAGTAAATTGAAATTTAGAAAAGTTGTTTCCAAATATCAATTATAAATCATTTACCAATTAGCAAGAACGAACATGATTGAATTATTTAAAGTAGACACGAATTCCATACTCTAAGTCCTATTAGAACATTAGATAAAGAAAGGATTGATTTATACATCATAGCCTTGCATAGACAGGTTAAGTCAAACCATTTTGACATTACTAATATTTGGGTGGTCATGATATGTTGTTAGACATCAATCATGATCTGTGATTATAAATTGTTTAATTAGGGAATTAGAGATAAATTAAAAGGAGTTTTAATTTATCTAATTCTAATTATAAATTAGAATTATAATTTATAATCATGACCAACATATTAGGAACCTAATGGGTCACACATAAAAGGCCTATAAAGGAGAAATTGAAATTTAAATTAAGTTGGACTTAATTGAGAAGTTTTAGAAACTTTAAGGATCAATATGTGATATTTGATCTTATAAGGACTAATTCATAATTATGACTAAAGTTTGACTTTAGTTGTAATTTTGATAAAATCCAAGGACATGAAAAATATGATTTTTCATATAAAAGGAAAAATTAGAAAATTTGGAGCTAGCACTTCTTACATTTTTCCTCTCAAATTGGATTTGAGTTTTCTCTGAAAAGATTTGTGGATACCATTAAAGGCCGGACGATTGAACGGCTCGTGGATTGACGAATTCAAGGAGAAAGGAAAAAGTACAACAGGAAATCGACACAGGTTAGTATGACTTTGTTAATTTCTTGTTTTATGTTTCCGATTAAATTTTGTTAAAATTGATTCTGTGGAAAAAATTTTAAATTCATTCCACTGAGCTTAGATTTGATCTTGTGTTATTTTTCCAACAGTGGTATCAGAGACACCTTTAACAGTTTTAATTTTAATTCCTAAACTTGATCAAATTTTGATTTGGTTGTAATATGCAAAAGTTGCGTATTTTACGTTGAACCTGTTTTGGTTTTTGGTTGGTGATCTGAAATTTGATTTTGGAAAGCTTTTATAGTGATACACGTTCACTGTATGGCTTAGTTTTTCTGATAGTTGCTCTTAAGTTTTGTGCATGTTCTTAATTCTGCCGAAATTATTTTGGGAATTGGGTAGGAAATGTTTTATTTGTTTAGTGGACTGCTGTTAAAGCGTGCGATTTCTATTTCTGGATTGAATGTAAAATGGTTACATGTGTTTCTGGAAATATGGATTGCATTTCATCTGTTTCTGGAAATGTGGAATACGTTTCACGTGTTTCTGGCAATGTTTTTATTTTGATCTTTAAGGCACTTATTTTTCCACTTGCATGATGTTTCTTTAAAACTAGACGAAAAGTTGCATTCGTTAATGACAGACGAAGAGTTGCATGTGTTATTGTTGACTCTTCATTAGCATTACTAAACAATGGAAAATGATACTGGTGGTCTTCTCTGGTCATCAATTCATAACATATGTTTTGGGTTATTAACTGCAAACGGTTGCATGAAAGACAAAGGTTTCTATCCATTTACTCAAAGCATTTATGTCTATTATATCAATCTTCTTTTAATGTTTCGGTGGCCTTTTTATTCATTGTTTTTTATTCAAACTCATATGCTTCAATGAATGTTGTTATATGTTTGATTAATGAGTTTTATTGTGCTTCATGACTGACATAGATCAGGAACGCCGGAGGCAGTAGTAGCTAACGGTGGTTAGAGAACCACCACCGGTTTCTCACTCTAGAGAGCTTTATCTCTCTAGAGGTTTTTTGTATCTTATAAGTATGTTTATAATGATACAGATGGGGTAGAGCACCTTGAGATAGTCTGAAGGTAGAGTTAGCCGAATAAAGTCTTGTTCTGGTTTTAAAAAAAATTTAGTCGATTTGGAAAAGAAGGGGCGCGTGTGCGCACACGTCGCTGCCTCCTGGCGTGTGTGCACGCTCCAGCTACCTCTCCGATGATTTTTTTATTTTTTTGTTTTTTCCTTAATGAGATTAAGGTTTAGCTACCCCTCCGATGATTTTTTTATTTTTTTGTTTTTTCCTTAATGAGATTAAGGTTTATTTTAATTTAATTTAATTTTTCAAGAGTTGATTAATTAAATTAAATAATTTAAATTTAATTTTTCAAGAGTTGATTAATTAAATGAAAATTTTTTATTTTTCAAGAGTTGATTAATTAAATTATTTTTTAATTATTCTATTATTTAGAATGAGACCTTATTTTTAAATCCCTCATTAAATATTAAGTACATGTTTAGAGCATGAATAATGTCTTCCATTATTATAGGATTAAACCAGAGTTTTGTTTAAGGTTAAGTTTGTTTAGTAAACTCAAGGCCGCTTTAAATTGAATATGTTTAGTCTTATAACAGTGGGTTTTACTTAACTAAATTTCTATGATTTGGATGAATTAAATCATGATCATATTAATTTAGAGGCAAGGTTAGGAATCACATATTAAATATATTTTTGGCAAAGAGTTATCCCCTAACAGATCTAGGAATCACATAGAATGTGATTGATAAAATGTTTTTTACCTAATTTAAATTTAGTTGGTTTGTTGAGCAAACTCAAGATCAATTCAATTAAAATGGGATCCTAGCCCACTAGGAAATTATGTGATAATTTCTCAAATTAATAATAACCAAAATTTTAAAGTCCTTATTTATTTGGTTTTATGGCATATACTAATTTTTGTTTTTGATGAATCAGTTGTTGAAAAAATGAGTATGAACATGTCCCTGAGGAGTATCATGGATGCAAACAAATTGACCGGACCGAATTTTTCAGACTGGTTGCGTAACCTTAAAATTGTTTTAAGGCAAGAAAAGAAATTGTCCGTTCTTGACACTAAGCTTCCACCTGAACCTGCGCAAAATGTTGCCTATGAGGATTGAGAATATTATCAAAGTCATATTTGATGACAATGAGCAAGTTATATGTGTGATGTTAGCTAGCATGTCTCCCAAACTTCAGAGGCAACATGAAAATATGAATGCAAGGGAAATGTTCCTACATCTTCAAGAGTTGTTTGGTGCACAAGGTCGGGTGGAGAGGTTTGAGACTACGAGAGCTTTGTTTCAATGTCGAATGGCTCATGGAACTTCAGTGGAACTTTATGTTCTACAGATGATTGGCTATATTGAAAAATTAGGCTAATTGGGGTATGAATTGATCCTCAAGTTGAGCATTGATTTAGTGTTCCAGTCTCCTGCCCCGAGTTTTTCACAATTTATTATGAATTTCCACATGAACAAAAAGGAAGTGACTTTGGCTGAATTGCTCAACATGCTCAAGACCACTGAGGGATGTCTTAAGAAGGAATCCAATTATGTTCTTGTTGCTTCTTCTTCCAAGAATAAGGTTAAGACTCTTAAGAAGAAGAACAAGAACAAGAACTAGAAGGCTTCTACTAAAGTAGCAAAGCTAGCAGGCGGCGTCAAGAAGAAGAATGACAAGGGCATCTATTTCCATTGTGGCATTGCTAGACATTGGAAGAGGAACTGCAAAGCTTATCTTGCTAGCTTAAAGGAAAAGAAGTTAAGCGTAGCTTCAACTTCATGTTTGTTTATGATTGAAATCAATCTTTCTACTTCTGTTTCACAATCTTGGGTATTAGATACCAGATATGGTTCTCACATTTGTAACAATGTGCAGGTACTGACAGATAGTAGAGCATTGAGAAAAGGCGAAGTGAACTTACGAGTCGGTAATAGAGCAAGAGTTGTTGCTTAGCTATAGGAACTTGTAGTTTAACCTTGTCTTCTAATCTTGTACTTAAACTAAATAATTGTTATTACGTTCCTGTTATCACAAGAAACATTATTTCTTACCATGTTTGGACATGAATGTATTTGTCTTCATTATTATGAATAACAGTTGTTCTTTTTATAAGATGATGTTTATTATGGATCTGGTATTCTTACAAATGGTTTGTATGAATTAGATCTTCAAAGACCAATTTTAAACATAAATAGCAAGAAAAGGAAATTAAGTGATCAAAATCTATCTTATGGCATTGTAGGTTCTATTCCATGTTTGGACATGAATGGATTTGTCTTCATTATTAAGAATAACAGTTGTTCTTTTTATAAAGATGATGTTTATTATGGATTTGGTATTCTTACAAATGGTTTGTATGAATTAGATCTTCAAAGACCAATTTTAAACATAAATAGCAAGAAAAGGAAATTAAGTGATCAAAATCCATCTTATTTATGGCATTGTAGGTTAGGGCATATTAATGAAACAAGAATCACTAAGTTACATAAAGAAGGATATTTAGATCCTTTCGATTATAAATCATATGAATCTTATTTAATGGTTAAGATGACCAAACTATCCTTTAGTGGAAAGGGACAATGTGCTAATGAGTTGTTAGAGCTTATACATTCAGATGTATATGGCCCTATGTCTACTCAAACCAGAGGTGGATTTTCTTATTTCATAACATTTACAAATGACCATTCTAGATATGGCTATGTGTATTTAATGAAATACAAGTCTGAAGCATTTGAAATATTCAAAGAATTTAGACTTGAAGTAAAGAAACAAACTGGTAAGAGTATTAAGACACTTAGATCTGATCGAGGTGGAGAGTACTTGGACCATGAGTTTCTTGGTTACTTGAAAGAGAATGAGATTCTTTCACAATGGACTCTGCCTAGAACTCCACAATATAATGGGGTTTCTAAAAGGAGAAACCATACTTTATTAGATATGGTACATTCCATGATGAGTCATGCAGTTCTTCCAGTTTCATTTTGGGGATATACTCTTAAAACTGCTGCTTACCTATTAAACAAAGTTTCGTTCAAATCGATTGACAAAACTCCATATGAGATGTGGACTGGAAAAAGACCAAGGTTATCACACTTGAAGATTTGGGGATGTGATGCTTATGTGAAGCGTGTAATGTCTGATAAGCTTGAAGCTAAATCAAATAAATGCATGTTTGTGGGGTATCCAAAAGAAACTTTTGGACATCAATTTTATCATCCTCTTGAGCAAAAGGTGTTTGTCTCAAGATATGCTACATTTTTAGAAAGAGAATTTATTCTCAAAGAAAGTAGTAGGAGTGATGTGGAACTTAGAAAAGTTCTAGAACCACAAACACACATTCAAATAGAACAAGAACCACAAGTTGATAAATTAGAGGTACAACCAATGGTTCAAGAAACACAAAATTCGCGATGCTCTGGAAAGGTATGTCATCCTCCTGTTAGATTAGATCTACATGTTGAAAAAGGAGATGATAATGCTTCACTAATGAATGACGAACCTAATGATTTTAAAGAAGCAATGTCAGACATCGATTTTTTAAAATGGCAAGAATCCATGAAATCCGAAATAGAACCCATGTATACTAACCAAGTATGAACTTTGGTGGATGCACCTAAAGGTACACTACCTGTTGGGTGCAAATGGATTTTTAAGAGAAAAACTAACATGGATGGAAATGTACATACGTACAAAGCAAGGCTGATGGCAAAAGGTTACAGACAAAAACAAGGAGTTGATTTTGATGAAATTTTTTCGCCAGTAGCAATGCTTAAGTCCATAAGGATTTTATTGGCTACAACTGCATACCATGATTAAGAAATTTGGCAAATTGATGTCAAAACAGCATTTCTCAATGGGAATTTGCAAGAGGATGTGTATATGACACAACCTGAAGGTTTTGAATCCAAAGAATTTCCTGATCAAGCATGCAAGTTGCAAAGGTACATTTATGGACTGAAACAAGCGTCACGGAGTTGGAACATCCGTTTTGATGAAACAATCAAAGAGTTTGATTTTATCAAAAATATGGATGAACCCTGTGTTTATAAGAAGGTAAGTGGGAGTGCAATCGTTTTCTTAGTGCTTTATGTGGATGACATATTGCTTATTGGAAATGACATTTCTATGCTTCAGTCTGTTAAGATATGGTTGTCCAAGAATTTTTCTATGAAGCATATGGGAGAAGTAGCTTATATACTAGGTATAAAGATCTACAGAGATAGATCAAAAAGGTTGCTTAGTTTGTCCTAATCTATGTATATAGATAAAGTTTTAAAGAGGTTTAGCATGGAGAATTTCAATAGGGGATTCTTACCCATATCACATGGGAATTATCTGTCCAAGAGTTTGTGTCCTAAGACACAAGAAGAAAGAAATAGAATGGATAGTGTTCCATATGCTTCAGCTATTGGATCGATCATGTATGCGATGCTATGTATGAGACCAGATGTTACTTATGCTTTGAGCATAACAAGCAGATATCAAGCTAATCTCGGTGAAGACAGCTGTGAAAAACATCTTGAAGTACTTGAGATCCCCCACAATAACCATGGCTTGATCCAACAATCGTTTTTCAGGTGACCTTTCTTGCCACAATTGTATCATTTATAGTTCTTCATACTCCTAGATTTTGATCTACCATGATTGTGACTCCCATTTGGACCATGTTCCATTGATCTACCTCTTATCACCGCCATGGCCTCCCCTTGTTACGAACTTGCTAACCTGTCTTCCTTGCTCTTGCGTCGGCTCTCTTCTTCTAAAATAGCAGCTGCAATGTCATCGAAGACTAAAGCGTCTGTATTAGTTGTTAAATTTATGATGAGTCGATCATATGAATACGGTAGATTTTGAAGTAGAAGTTCCACATGTTTACTTATTGCTATTGTGTGTTCTAATGATGTGAGTTGCAAAAATAGAGTATTCAAAGTGTTTAAGTGCT
The DNA here is from genome assembly GCA_027568935.1 of Erythroxylum urbanii. NCBI lineage: Eukaryota > Viridiplantae > Streptophyta > Magnoliopsida > Malpighiales > Erythroxylaceae > Erythroxylum > Erythroxylum urbanii. The sequence goes on from JAOQML010000197.1 coordinate 10,037,012, forward strand.
CCGTGGATTCCGCCATACTTAAAATGTATAGTTTCTTTTTTTAAAAATTTTTGTTATAGAGTAATTTGGCCTCGTATAATTTTGTGAGGTGACTTCATATTTCCTTCGCAGTCTTCTTTTTCTTTATGCTGGATAATACTCCATCAGCTAAAACTAGGTGAAGATTAGATACAACATTCTTATCCATCTCGTTCCACTTTTTATTTATAACTCCAGCCGGTCGTTCACTAATGGCCGCCGGACAATTATCTTTCCTCAAGATTACCTTTGTCTTCAGCTTCCACGTTGAGAAATTACTCCCGTTGAATTTTTCAATGTCGTACTTTACCACTATTACTTCTACCTCAACCGCTTTATGAATAGTGCCTTTGACAGGGTGAATAATATTCCAAATTATCTTTTGATGTGGATGATCCACTCTTGGTGACAACCACAGAGCATACAATAAGCAGATATACACACCCAAGACTGGCTTTGATACTACTTGTTAGAAACAATTAAGACTTAGACAGAGTAAGATCACAGCTAAAACGAAACTAAAAATATTGAAGATAAAATAGTCACATAGATTTTACGTAGAAAATCCCTAAATTAGGGTAAAAACTATATGCAAGGATAAAAGAATTTTACTACTAAAAAATTGGAGAATTATAAGGAGAGAAACTAGACCCATAAAAATATATAATTTTTTTCTCTCTTCTTTTTCTTTTTCTTCTCATCTCACTTCTCTCTCTTTTTATTTTTATTCCGCCGGCATGAATGCTTTCTCTTTGTTTATCTTCTACTTATTTATAAGTAGGAAATTAAAGGTAAAGTTGGCCAAATTAGCCAATTATTATTTGTTTTATTAATTTCGATATCTAACAGGCCAATTAAGTTTAACAAAAGTAACATCTATTCCAATAAAAAAAAGAACTTATATATACTCATGTCTCAGGTTAATGTAAAGTCGTGATTCGATATGAAATAAACTAAAAAATTCCCTACATTCTCATATACACTATGTTTAAGAGATAAATCCTATTCTCGAAACAAAACTTAAAAGTTCCAACTTTTTTTAACGAAAAACTGATAGAGAAGTTATATGTGATCGTTTAACACAGTATCAGTATGATTTTTTTTTTAAATTATATTAAATATAACGGGTTTTGAGAAATTGATCATATACCTGTATCTTTTACTTTATAGTTTATTATCCCAATTCAGAAATGAGGCACGAAAACAAAATGTTGGCCCGCCTGTCTTTAAACAAAAATCCAATTAGACAAAAATATAGAAAAGCTAAAGAAAATATGCTATCGTGGCCTCGTGGGTCCATTCGGCCGGGTTGTCCGGACCGGCCGCGTCCCTCCAAAACCCTAATCCAAGACCCTAAAACCCCGAAGAAGAAGGAAAAGAAGAGAAAAAATGGGCAAGGTCTCACCTTCGATTCGCTCAATGATTTCAACGGCGGCCCTCGTGAAACAGTCTCAGGTCGTTTCATCGGAGTTCTTGTCTCAGGTGGAACGCCACCGTCATTTTCCCAAGAAGCCCACCAAGAAATCATCTTCCAAACTTCCGCAGAAAACCCTGGAACCAGAGCTCAAACCCCTTTTCAAATCGCCGAACCTCAATGACGCCAGGAAACTGTTCAATTCCCTCATCGCCACTGCCCGTGCTCCGATGGACCCTCGATTCCACAACTCTCTTCTCCAATCATACGCGTCGATCTCCTCTCTTGATGACTCAATTTCACTCCTACAGCACATGATCAAGGCTGCACCCTCTTTCTCGCCTGATCGATCCACGTACCATATTTTACTATCACAGGCCTGCAGAGGACCTGATTGGTCATTGTCCCCTGTTCATAAAGTACTCAATTTTATGGTCAATAATGGGATTGTGCCCAATCAAGTGAGTGTTGATATTGCTGCGAGGTCTCTTTGTTCTGTTGATCGAATAGATAATGCTATTGAATTGGTAAAGGAATTGTCTTTGAAGCACTCAAAGCCTGATGCTTTCACTTATAATTTCCTTGTTAAGTGTTTGTGCAAGAGCAGAGTTTTGAGCACTGTTCATAGTTTTATTGATGAAATGAGTAGTTCTTTCGATATCAAGCCTGATCTTGTTACGTATACTATATTGATTGATAACGTTTGTAATTCTAAGAATCTTCGGGAGGCTACGCGCTTAGTGGGTGTGTTAAAAGAATGTGGGTTTAAGCCTGATTGTTTTGTTTACAATACGATCATGAAGGGTTATTGTATGTTGAGTAAAGGAAGTGAGGCAATTGGGGTTTATAAGGAAATGAAGAAGGAAGGAGTGGAGCCTGATCTTGTTACCTATAATACCTTGATTTTTGGGTTGTCGAAATCTGGGAGAGTTAGTGAAGCTCAAAAGTTTTTGAAAATTATGGTGGAATCAGGTCATTTACCCGATATAGTTACATATACTTCAATTATGAATGGGATGTGTAGGGAAGGGAATGCTTTGGGTGCATTAGCATTATTGGAGCAGATGGAAGGACAAGGCTGCACTCCGAATTCTTGTACGTATAATACGCTGCTTCATGGATTGGGCAAGGGAAGGTTGTTGGATAAAGCTATTGAATTGTACAAGATGATGAAAGAGGCTGCCATAAAGCTTGAGACAGCTTCTTATGCTACACTGTTGAGGGCACTTTCCAGGGAGGGTAGGGTCGCAGAAGCTTATGAGGTTTTTGATTACGCCGTGGCTAGTAAGAGTTTAACTGATGCTGCTGCTTACTCCACCCTAGAGAGTACGCTGAAATGGTTAAAGAAAGCCAGGGAGCAGGGCCTTGTTGTATGAGTGGTATGTTTTTTTTTAATCTTATCTGAACTTTTTCTTGCTCTACTTTTAAGTTATATGCCAGAAAATAGGCTGCATCATTCAAACTATATGATGTATCACTTTAAGAAAATTCGAATTCCCAATTTTAGGGTGCTTCTCAGGTGTAGAAAATCTGTACACTGCTAAGTTGTTAAAATCCATATCAAGTCACAATACCTGGAAGCGTGTTTTTTGTGCAGTTGCATGTAGTTCGACTATGAACTCTACACTGAAATTATACATTTCTATTATTGTTTTAAACTGACTGTGTCTCACTTGATCCTTTCTGGCTTCATTGTTAGGGCTGGAGTTTCTCATCAGGATAGAATTGGCCAAAGTTGAGATGAAATATGGTTCTATATTTTAGCTGCTTCCGATGAGCATTTGAAGCTTTACAAACCGTTCTTACGAAAACTTAAACAGCAAGAACACTTGGAAGAGAGGGCAGGTGTTGTGAAAGCTATCACAGCATCTCTGCAAAGCCACCCAGGTGCACCATCTCTGCAAGGCCACCCAGGTTGCAAAGGCATGCAGTACTGAACCATTTTGAACAACGATAGACCAGTTTGGTCATTTTATGTCTTTACAGAATTTAGAGATCCCCGGCACCACAAGCTTATTCCCTATGCTCTACCCCCACCCCCTCCAGTCTCCTAAGGCTTCTAGTCATCATTTGGTTTAATAAATAAATTGGTAGCAGTTTACCATGCCGATGAGCGCCAGCTACTTTCTTTAGGGACACTTGGTTACTTGGAAGGTGGCTTTTTGTAAATGCGTTGGCGGTCAATAAAAAGCACGATTTGTTATTTTGAAGATTTTTTGGAAAGCTTGGAAGGTGTTTATGGCCAGGTATTTTGTAAAGACTGATGAAGATAATTGGTCTTCAGCCATACTGGCTTGATTTCAACCATTTATATCACTAAGTTCTATCACTGTATGGGCCTGCGTATGAATTTCTTTGAACTTGTCGGTACATTGGATAAGTCCAATTTTCTACCAAGGATGATTGGAAGAATCATCGGACATTTCAAGATACTTCTCACCGCAGCTTACTATTGTCGGTCTTAAATGTCAAATAAACTCGGGCCAACAGGTATCTGATTGCAGGTTATCGATGTGTTGATCCAGGGAACACGGATTGACAGGACAGGTCTAAACCATGTTAGCATTCGATAAAAGTTACCAAGCTATTGATAATGTAGGCAATGATCACTTTAGGGGACATTACTATGTGTTTAATTCATTTCTCAGAAGCTAAGTAACTATCCGCAGACCAGAGTTCATATCTAAACATAGATGTACATGTGCTTAAGGTTGTTTGAAGAATAATGGACTCTTGCATTCCCAATGGTTTTGAGTAGAGCTAGCATTTGATGCAACTACATCCAGTTCTTTCTCTGATACTCTCCCGTAAGTCTGCCAACAACTTTGGGGCGCCTCCTCATGACTGAGTAAATGGGGGCATGTGATTTGCAGCTTTCATCAATTTCTGTGAATGAGGTTCTTTATGGCAGGAACATAAGAGCGCCACTAAACCGCAAGATTTCCACGCCCTCTAGCTTAAATGGGATTGTCTCCTTGTCTCCAAAATGGAATATTTCTGTTTTCATCCTTAATCCCATGTGGTATACATTACTATGGAAATCAGTGTTAGTTTAGTCAAAGATGACAGAACAATGAAAGTCTTCTTCTCAATGACCAAAACAATGTCTTCATGGCCTCCCTCCCTAGATTCTTTCGTTTATCTTCCCTTATGGTAGGTCTTGTCATTATTTAGACGTTCCTTTCTCTGCCTCTTACTGTCTATTCTACTATGTAATCATGCATTTCCAGCCTTTCTTTGTCCATAATTTAATCATGGTGGATATGCTTCTGTATTATGAAAGAGGCATGAAAGGTACTACTAATGATTGGGGAGGCAAGCAGGCAAACAGCTTTCACGGCCTCCTCAGAACTATCGCACCACGACAATATATGCGACACGACACGCATACGTTGCTTATCTCTTTCCTTCCAACAATACAAAAGAGTATGATCTCAAGATTAAAGAAACATTTGGGGGCCTGCAGTTGCTAACAAAAAATGTTACAGGAGCTTATGACATCAAGATTAAAGAAATGTTTGAGGGCATGCAGGTTGTCTACTAAAATTATTACAGGATCTTACAACTGTAAGGTGACTCACATTGCCATCACATGCCTAATGTGCAGAGCCTCAGGCCTAAACGACCAATTAATTCTGTCCACTTTCATATAAGTAGTCATGAAAAAAGCCCTAATCACATTCAAAGCAAAACTTGTCAATTCGGTGATATTCAGCCTTTTGCGAAGCAAACAACTATACAAGGCTCAATGGCTTCTGTCCATACTGCTAGGTCCATTAGTTTGCCATCTAGGCCACATCCAAATTCTGTCAAATTAGAAGCAGAACTAGCCAAGTTAAAAGCATGGGAATCATCAAGTGCTTCTAGTAATAGATTTTCAGGGGCTGAGAACATTCAAGCTGGTTTGGTTATGCTGGCGGAGTTGTTTAATTGCATACAGGAACTTATTCAGTCTCCTCTTACGCAACAAGCTTTTCAACATCAACAGTCCTACATGGTAGAAAAGGCACTTGATGGTTCAGTTGGATTGTTAGACGTCTGCAGCTCTGCACGCGACTTGCTCTTGTCCATGAAAGGGCACGTTCAGGACCTGCAGTCAGCATTTAGAAGGAGGGGGGTCAATTCTTGCATTGAGAGCAACATTCTTGCTTACATCAGTTTCAGAAAGAAAGCAAAAAAAGATATCAACAAGTCTCTCCAAGAGTTGAAGAGACTGGAAAACAATGTTGAATCTTTTCTTCTCTCAGACATAGAACACCACCTATTCTTTGTGCTTAGTATGATAAGAGAAGCAAGAATAAAAACAATTTCTATATTCCAATCCCTCGTGTTGTTTCTTGCAGCGCCTTTAACCACGAGAAATACTAATGGATGGTCTATAATATCAAAAGTGATACGCTCAGGGTCCTTGGCTAAGGCTTCGAGGAAAACTCAGAAGGTTTTCAACGAAGTGGAAACTGTTGACGTTGCTCTTCTTTCTATTAATGGCAGAATCCGCAAAGGTGATGCCAAAGTTGAATTGCAAGGAGTGCAAGGGAGATTGGAGACGCTTAATGTGAGCATGCGGGGACTTGAGGCTAAAATAGATTGTATGTTTAGATGCCTAATCCAAAATAGAGTGTCTCTTCTCAATCTTGTTGCGTTTTGAAAAACTTCTAGTACGTCAAACTAGTCATGACGTCCACCTTCTAAAGGATCGGCTCATGTTAAAATCCCAGTTTTGTACGAGAATTTAAATTAAAAGAGTGTATATTGCATGAGATCCAGATGCTCTAGTTACGACAATTTCAATACGAAATTCTGGTCAGTGTGGTTGTGACAATAATCGATATAGATAATGACCGAATTGCATTGAAAAAATAAGTAAGAAAAGGTTTGATTCCAAAGGGATTTGGCATGAATCGTTATAATGGGCAAAGTCTAATTTCGCTGATGCCAATGCCATTTATGGTTGAACTTGATTATGTCCATGGAAATTAAGATTTATAATCGTTAAATATTTGTTCTATGAATGTGATCTTTATTGTCTTGGATTTAAACAAATCTTTTAGAAAAATATTTGTTATTAATTTTTAAGAGAGAATTTGTTATTTTTTAGAAGTTATGCAGTAGCTGTTAAGTGGATAACGTGAGTAAATTCTTGAACTCTTTTGTTTTTCTCAAGTATCATAAATGTAAGGGATATTAGATGTATGAAGTGGTGAATTTCCTTTGCAGTATATGTATCATTAATTTCTTCTTTTCTCGCTCTTAAACTTGTTATTTCTTTTCTGCTTTAGGTCGTTATTCTCTATTTTCATTTTTAAAAATTAGCAAAATGGTATCAGAAGCACTGTTTAGTATATCGTACCGTTCCAGCCGATACCGGCCGGAAGGTATCGTACCGGCCAGAAACTGGTACGAAATACTAAACGTCAGTACCGGTCGCAAACACCGGCCGATACTGTAAGTTCCGAAAATTGCAAGGACTAATTTGCAATTTCCGGAACATAAACCTAATTACCCGACCCCCCCCCCACTCTCACTCTGTCACTCTCCCCTCTCGGCTCTCTCTCTATCGCTTGCCGCCGTCTAC
>JAOQML010000197.1:10165934-10180804 GCA_027568935.1 Erythroxylum urbanii
TCAAGAGCTCACTGTGAAGCTTGCTGAAGGTTTGATTTTGTCTGTTTATTGTTCATTATTGTAGAAAATCTATTTCAATCAAGTTTGATCTAGTTGTGGTTGTTGGAAAAGATAGTGGACATGTTCCAAATTTAAAATTTTGACTTCCGTTTGCATCAATTTCAGACTTCTGCAACTTGTTAATCTGGTCTTGAGTTATTTTCTGCATATGAAACCCAAGTAAAGAACGAAGCTAATTTCATATGCACATTTACATAATTGGAAGAACTGATCTGTTAGCATTCTTAGTCTGAACACATAGCATGGTCTCTTTGAGTAGCTCAACAGAAGTTGGACCAAGAAATTAAAGAGCGTGAAGAGAAGTACTCTGAACTAGATACCAAATTTCAAAGGCTTCACAAGCGGGCAAAGCAACGTATTCAAGATGTTCAAAAGGTAAAAGTCATGACTTTAAATCTTTTGTTTTGGCTTGCTTTTTTCCGTACTGTCATATGCTTTCTACAGTTTATGTTCTTATGGTTCACATTTAGAGAAGACCATGCTCAAGGCATAATAACTTTCAAGTGTATTTGCTTTTGATTTTTGCACTTTCTTTAAAAAAGTTGAAAATAACATTTCATGTGGTTCAGAAATTGAACTCAGGTGTTATTTGGCGGTTGTTTCAGGAAAAGGAGGATCTTGAAGCACAGTTTCGTGAGGTTAATGAAGCTGCTGATCGAGCATCATCTCGACAATCAGCTCTGCAGCAAGAACTAGAACGAACCAGGCAACAAGCAAATGAAGCTTTGAAAGCGATGGATGCTGAGAGGCAGCAACTAAGAAGTGCAAATAATAAGTAAAATCTCTGGACACATGATTGTGCTTTCTGTGATTGATGTCAAAGTTCCTTTATGAATTCTTGTTTGATCTGTTTTAAAAATAATAAAATTGACTAACTTGCAGACTCCGTGATAATATTGAGGAACTGCGACAATCATTGCAACCAAAAGAAAATGCTCTTGAGGCATTACAGCAAACAGTTTTGGAGAAAGAACAGGTGGAGAATGACTTCCCTATGTTACAGAACTTATCTGAACCTTGCCTCTTGATTTTGACTTAGTTAACTATAAGTGTTATTTAGACCATTTTCCTTCTATGTATACCTATACATATATATCTTTTGTATTTCTTCGAAATATCTACTGAAGATGCTTTAATTTAGTTGTTGGAAGACATGCGAGGGTTACTAGAATCTGCGGAAGAGAAAAGGCAAGCTTCGATGGCAGAGCTTGCTGCTAAACATCAAAAGGTAACTTGTCTCGCATGCACTGAATTTTCATTTGTTTTCTATTTACAATGGCTTTTTATTCTTCTTTTTCCATTTTCGCTTTGTAGTGTGCATTAATGTCTTTCCTGTTTCTGTTTTTCCAATAGAGCATAGAGAATTTGGAAAACCAACTTGCTGATGTTATAGCAGATAGGAGTAGGGCTGGGGAAACTATATCTTCTCTTCAGGTGGGACTTACAATTTATATTGTTCCTTAAAAATAAAATTTGTCGTAAGACAAATAACATTCTTATTTAATATTGTTCTGTTGATGTCATTGAATTGCTGATTTAAGCTAGAGAATGCTGAATGTAGGAGAAGATCTCCAACATGAAACTTTATTAAATGGTGAAATTTTTTAGGCTCTACTTGCTGAGAAGGAATCTAAGCTCACAGAGATGGATGCAGCTTCAAGTGGTGAAGCAGCACGACTTAAAGCTGCTTTTGAAAGTCTTAAAGGAGAACTAGCTCACCAGAAGCATGAGCATGTAAGGACTGAACATTTCGAAAGGCATTTCAGGACCAAAAATGATGAATACCTATTCCTGAGTTCTGTTTCCCATCATTGATGCAAACTTTTCTATTTACTTGTCTATCTCATCTGCATGATTTTCTATTAAATATCCTTGGCACCTAATTTTCTTTATTATTTATAATAGTTATTTTATAAACAAATGCTTCTGTTTCATCTGCATGATTTTCTGTTGAATATCCTTGGTACCTAATTTTCTTTATTATTTATATTAGTTATTTTATAAGCAGATGCTTTGGGTTCCAATTCCGTGAGTTGTGCTTTCAGGAAAAGGAAAAGGAAAGCTGGGAAGCTGCCTCTCAGGCATTTAAAATGAAACTGGAAATTGCTGAAAGTAACTGCATACGAGCTGAAATTGAAGCAGCTAAAATGAGAAGTACTTATACATTCTTGAGTGAATTTATTGAAATTTTGTCATTGAGTGGTAGTGATCATTTTATATTGCGCAGGTCAATTGGAATTAGAAGCATCTATTCGAAAGGATATACTCAGTAAAAAAGAAGCTGAACTATCAACAGCGAAAGAGGAGGTGCAAACTAGTTTCTAACATAATTTCCTTTAGAGATTGTGTTAATAGCAGCTTTTACAGTTGGATATAATCAGGCCTTTTATTTTGTAACTGATACTCACTGGTTTATGATACTCAGCGGTGACTGGTAATGCTTCCAATCAGGAACAGTTTCATCATAACAGTAGATTTTTGCTTTAATAATATCTCCATCAATCTGTGTTGCAGATCAACCGCCTTGAAAGTGAATTTTCTTCATATAAAGTTCGCGCTCATGCACTTCTCCAGAAAAAGGATGCTGACCTAGCAGCAGCTAAGGACTCCGATCAACTTAAAGCTTTAGAGGAGGCTCTAAAGGTACAGTCTTAGTATAAGCATATTATTCTTTAGGGATTAGTTTAATCTGTCTTACATGAAATCTTTTTTTGCTAATGATTAATACTATACCCCAGGAGGCTGAAAATGAAATATCATTGGCATCTGCAGAACGGGATAAGGCTTTGCAAGATCTTAAGGATGCAGTATCCAATCATGATAAAGAAGTAGCTGAGAGGTAACCAGAAATCCTTTAATAAAGGTTAATTGAATGAAAATCCAATGTCTTGATGGACAAACAATATCTGGCTTCAACTAGCAGATAATTTTATGTCAGTTATCCAAAGGCATTGCTTCAATACCATAAGTTAAAAAGTAGAAGTTGAAATATTAATCAGGATGAAAATAAAGCTGACATTTATGCATTCTAATTTCTACATTGACCACACTGCTCGATTGCTCATGGCTTGGTAACTATGATTTGATGCCCTCTTTATAGTGCATTTATTTAGATTTATGAAGTTCAGCCCCATTGATCTAAAACATGCAATTTATCATTTTTAGAATATTATCCTTGTTACAGAATTTTTTAATCATATGCGCTGCCATTCAGTATATGTTTGTTATGGTAAAGCTTCCCAATGTTGTATCTATTTCAGGGATGCTGCTCTTAACAATGCTAAGCAACTGATCAAGAGCATAGAGATAAAACTCGATTCTGCCAATGCTCGCCACCAATCAGAAAAGGAAACATGGGAGATAAATCTTCAAAATTTGGAGGAAACATGGCGATGTAACATGCTGATTTAACTTGTTTTAAAAAGTTTCTTCTTACCTTTTATCTTTCTTGCCCTAAAAGATGCATAGGATTGAGTTATAAGTGAAATCCCTCGGAATAAATTTTGTAGTGAGATGTGAAGCACTGAAGGCTGAAAATGAAGTGTCTTCTGGACAAGATATACAAAGGGAGCTAGACGCACTAAAACTGCAATTTAAAAAACTCAAAGTACCATCCAGTTTTTCTCTGTTACTTTTCCTTGAAAAGTTTTTAAAATTCTTTTACTTTATGTTGTTTAACTTGGTTTTCATTCTGTAGGAAGAGCATGATTCATTTCGTGATCTTGCTGATAGAATGATTGGGGAGAAAGATAATGAAATCTCCAAACTTCTTGATGACAATAAGAATCTTCGTCAGTCTCTCGAATCAAGAACACTTGTATGTTATCTTTCTTATGCTCAAGACTTGGTACATTTGGTAGTTATGAGTACTTAATGGTAGTCAAATTTTAGGCCAAGGCCTTTTATTACATTACTTTTGTCCTAACATATAAATGTATAGGCGAATTGCAGACATTGAATTGAGTCAATATTTAGAAATTCATTATCAACTGGAAAAATCAAAATGATTATGTAACCATGTTATAATTCTCGCCATTGTTTCCTTTTTGTAATCCTTGGTCTAATATGTGTCTCAGGTCAGTCACAATGATAACAAAGTGACAGGTGATAGTTTTTTCTTTTTTTTGGGGTACTGTAGCAAATAAGTCATCATCATTAGTCTTTGTTTGTTCTTAACCTTTTCTTTTATATGACTTCAGCCTTGCAAAGACCGGATGCCCCAAATAATATATCCTCTGCTGCAGAGCAGCAAATTCTGGTTTATTTCTTCTCTGAACTGTCTTATTACTTAATCTTGCCTTGATTTACTTCTTTTCATCTTCCCTTATATTACTTTTAGTGATGTTCGACAAAAACTTACTGCAAAGTTGAGATTTGGACTATGATCAACTGAAAAAGTTGCAGTAACCAATTAGCTTATTGTGCCTTTTCCATAAATTTCAGGTTCTGGCAAGGCAGCAAGCTCAAAGAGAGGAAGAGCTAGCACAATCACAGCGGCATATTTTGGCACTTCAAGTATGTAATTCTAAGAAAAGATTTGTGGTTAATCTCATCGTATTGCAGTCTCTTATACTTCTTTGAATTTAGGAGGAAATTGAGGAACTTGAACGGGAAAATCGCCTCCACAGCCAACAGGTATTTCTGGACCTTTTTTTCTACTTCCTACCTTAATTTTTTCTTGTACTGTGTTCCATAGATGCTGGTGCTCATGAAGTTAGATACCCTAATTAAAGACACTATGATACCTCTCAGTGTAACAAGATCAATGGATGTCACCCAGTTTCTTGGATTATATGAAGGAAATTGGTTCTTGGAGCCACATGAGAACTTTTTTGATTCTCATGAAAGCAAGCACTTCATTATTATTGAATGTTAAATGAGAAGGCTCAATTTAGTCATTGACGATGGTCAGAAGGCAGGCTTTGGAAGCCACATCAAGTTGATTTTGGTCCAGTTGAATGATAGTTAGAAGGACTTAATTATCCTTGGATTTATTATTGAAAAGTCAAGAATATTTCCTGGAGGAGAAAATGTTTGTTTGGCATGATATACGACAATTAAAAATGTATAAGTTTATTTTCCTGATTAAGAAAGTTTTGAATTCCATGACTGTAGGTGGCCATGTTGAAGACTGAAGTTCGCAACATGGAGAGGTCACAGAAGAGGGAGGGAGTAGACATGACTTATCTTAAAAATGTTGTCTTGAAGCTTCTTGAAACAGGTTACAACTTGACCGACCACACACAGAATTATTATGGTGCAAAAATATTATTGGCATTGATTTCTCCTGGTAACTTTCTTGGAGCAGGTGAAGTGGAGGCTTTGCTGCCTGTTATTTCAATGCTTCTTCAGTTTAGTCCTGAAGAGGTGATTTTCTTATTCCAACCTTTTAAGATATGTCGATGTTACTACAGATTTGAATTCTAGAACCTACCTTTTTCTTCCTTGCGTTAACGATCTGTAGTAGAGTGATGACATTATGTAGATCACGCTAGCTGTGGTTAAATTTGAATTTTAGAGCTTGCTTTTAATGATCTGTAGTCGAAAAATGGGTTTTCCTTTAATAGCTTAGCCTCGAAGGTTGCCCATTTACTGATTGTTGTGTTGTTTTAAGTAGTTTTCAGTTTGTTATGTTGTAATTGGGTAGAAAAAACATACAAATTTGAAAAGAAATTAGATGTGTAAAAATTTGCATAATTGTAAAAGGTCGCCATTTAAAAGGTCATAGCTTAATCTTCATGAATCTTTCTGCTCTGGACGTTTCCTTGTCATTTCTTTTCATTCCTTTTAGTTTCCTAACCCAGATTGCATTGTGACTGCTGCAACCCAATTGTTGCATGACATTATAATTCCATGGGCGTATGTAGTGGAATAGCCCAAGAGAACATTTGACCTACGTTTAGCATATAATTCTTTTGATATCAGCAATGTAACTCCAGTGATACTTGTAATACAAATGTGCAAATGCAGGTACAGAAATGTCAAAATGCATACCGCGCAAATGATGTCCCATCTAGCCCGGCAAGTGAGACACCGGGATCTGCCCGGACCCTTTTCTCCAGATTTGCGTTTTCATAAACTCTGAGCGAATGTCTTTAGGAACTTCTTTTTGATGCAATTCTACAACCACCCTCCAGCTACAGCAGCCAATGGATTCAACCTCACAGCAGTCTTGTATTCTTTTTGTAACACTAGATCCATCATCAAAACATCTTCAGATATAGGTCAAGTACGCCAGATATCGAGAGAAAGGATATATTGGTATCCTTTGTACAATTTCCTCACTCTCAAATATTTTCTTTTTCTTTTTGTTCTTGACATATTTGTATAGCCAAGAAGCACATTTCAACTGATATAAAACGGATGTTAAAAGATTTGATATGTACGTAAAATAGTGAGTGCATTACTCCTAAAAGCTCCTTGTTTCATCTCTCCACAATTAATGGAGGCGCTATTTATCCAATTAGATATCAAGTCGGTTAAATAAGCACTCATCAAGTGGTGCAAGTATTATGTCATTTTCTGATCAAGATAAATGGTCAAATAAATGGTCAACTTTCAAATGATATGGTGAATGCAAATCTACATCGATAGTCCATTGGAAGGACTTCCTGTAGCCTGTCCCAAGTTCAATATTGCTCCATCTTGCTCATGCTAGCAATGACCCAACGCCCTATTGTTTTGTCACACAGACCCTGGCGAAAGTATCTTCCCTGTCCAGCAGTTGATTACAACAAAATGATTCAAGCTCCCGAGAACATGGGAATAAAATCCTGTCCTCTAGTTGAAGAAGCAAAACTAAAATTTGCAAGAATATTAGCTTTCTTTTTCTAGAATTTGCCCTGCATAGACCAAATCTTGACAAAGAACACGTTCACGATTTTGTTTCCTTTTTTTATTTATAGTACACGTTCGCAATTTGGTTTCTTTACCTTGTTTTAATATATTGCTTGTAACCACAGCAATGACAATCACCCACAGGTCACCGTCGTTTTTCTGGTTTTTCTGTGGGTGACTGTCAAAAGTTTAGATCGCACAAAAGCCAAAATATGTGATCAACCCTCGTACCATTGAAAATTCCAGGCCCTTCGTCAGATTTTATTAAAAAACTTTGATGATTGTTTCTCGAACAATAACAAAAAGTCGTCAAAGTTAAGTATTGAAAGCCTCAACCTCAATCTTCAGCTGAGAAGGAAGAACTCGATAGCAATGATTTATTATATCATCCTTGGCAAATTGAACTTCTATCACAAAAACTAGGCATATCACAAAGATATTGCCAACAAAATGCATTCAATACAACAATTGCCTTCAATCAAAGATTTGAAATCAACAGAAACAGCATAAGATCTAGGTGTTACACTTCCTAACAATAATAATACTAGTCTAGAATGCCAGATAGGATATTTGCAGTCCCCAAAAACTGGAATATAAGTGTCATCCAAAGCAATGAATGTGATTCAAGCATGCCTTGCCTGGAAATCCTTCATGAAAGCAACCAACTTCTCTACTCCAGCCAAAGGCATAGCATTGTAAATGCTTGCTCGCATGCCTCCCACTGATCTGTGACCCTTAAGGGCAACCATCTTCTCCTTAGCAGCTTCTTTGATGAACTCAGTTTCCAAATCAGACTTCTCAAGAGTAAAAGGCACATTCATCAACGACCTCACAGACTTTTCAACAGGACACCTGAAAAACCCGTTGCTCTCATCAATTGCATTGTAAAGCAAATCTGCTTTCTTCTTGTTCTTCTTCTCCACCTCCTCCAATCCACCCTGTGCCAAAAGATCCTCAAACACCAGTCCGCACATGTAAATGCAAAAGCAAGGAGGAGTATTATAAAGTGAGTTGTTATCTGCATGGATCTTGTAATCCAACATCACTGGAGTGACCCCTTGAGCATTCCCAATCAGATCTTTCCTGACAATCACAATTGTAACCCCAGATGGACCCACATTTTTCTGAGCACCAGCGTAGATCAAACCAAACTTGGTAACATCCACAGGTTTTGAACAGAAATTGGAAGACATATCAGCTATCAGAAGTCCATTCTTTGGAGTAGGGTAGTCGTTAAACTCAACACCATGAATAGTCTCATTAGCACAAATATGCAGATATTTGGCATCGGGGCTCTGCTCCAAACCATGAAAAGATGGAATCTTTGTGTACTTCTCCGATTTCCCAGACCAAATCACCTTTGGCTTGCAGAATTTTTGCGCCTCCTTGAATGCCTTATCACCCCATGATCCCAGTAACCAAATAATCAACAGAATCATCAGGTTCACACAGATTCAAAGGGATCGCAGCGAACTGAGTGGCGGCGCCGCCTTGAAGAAACAGAACAGCGTAATCTTCAGGAATATTCAAAAGAGCCCTGAGATCAGACTCAGCCTTTTGAATAATTGAAAGAAACTCTTTTCCTCTGTGACTCATTTCCATGACACTCATGCCCGATCCGTGCCAATCATAGAGCTCTCCTTGGGCCTTTTTAATGACGTGAGCAGGTAAAGTAGCAGGACCCGCCGCAAAGTTGAAGACGCGATCGTCGGTGTCTGGAGTCTGAGCTTGGATTGGCGTCACCGGGGTTGTTGACGTTGCGGCGCATCTAATGGAAAAAGGTTTAATCTTGGCGGAGAAATGAGGGACGGCGGCGGTGTTGAAGATGGAGTTGGGTTTGCGATTAGGGTTTTGGAGGAGGATGGAGTTTGACGACGAAGCTAACTTTGTTGCCATTGTTGGAAATGGATAGAGTGCGTAAGCTTTTAGAGTTGAGAATGGGGTTGGTGTGTGAATGCAGAAGAAGTTCTGAATAGATGCTCTATATAGAAGGCGGGATCTAAAGTTGGAAATTTGGAATTATGCGCTTTTGGTTGGTGTAGTTGGTGAAGGATGGATGTAGACTGAGAAACGATGCCGTTTGCTTAGTTACACTTCATATTAATAAATATACTGGCAAATCAAGCTTTTTCAATGCTTTTGATGTTACGGAGCAAGTAGCAAGTAGTGAATATAATATTAATAACTATTAATAGTGAATATAATATTAATAACTATACTGGCAAAACAAGCTTTTTCAATGCTTTTGATGTTATGGAGCAAGTAGTAGCAAGTAGTGAATACATTCTTATTGGACAGAAAAATTAATAACATTTGCCTCCAACAGTATTCAATTGCTACTTTTAAAAAAAAAAAAAACGGTATTCAATTGCTGAAATGGTAAATTGTGTTTTGCAACTAAAAGACAGGAAAGCTGTGGATATTACGTCCAACTCACTCCACCAACCAAATAATGTAAAAGTTGCTGAGTATTTTTGTGTGCAACTCCACCAACCAAATCAATGTTAAAGTCAGTACTAGCTGTACCCATTTCCTGGCTCAGTTCAGTTGTTATCTAAAAGAAAACCTGCTGGTTCACATTTTGATGTGTGCCCAAACTTGGATGTGTTGAACTTTCTGTATACACCAGTGAGTTTCCCTGTTGCTGCCTTCTGATGAAATCCAACCATTAGCCTTGAACATTCTCTGCCACATTGTATATGAGTTCATTATCTTCTTTGTTCAAGGAACGAGACTTTTGACATAAAAGGAAATGAGAAGAAAACTCACAACAGTTGATCTTCTGAGTAGTTAGTATGCCACTCGCAGGTCCTACTCCACTGCTTGAAACCATAGAGACTACACTGAGCGGTGTAAATTGCTGAAGCCGCTAATAAAGATGGAGGGTATCTGAGCATCTCATACTCCGCGAGGGAAAGCTCAATCAAGAAGAAGGACATTTGCTCCAGCTGCATTTGTGTCAGTGTTGTCTTTTTCAGTAAAAGATCCTATCTTCTTTAAAGGAGATTTATTCAAATGCAGGGAGGATAATCTTTAAAGGAGATTTATTCAAATGCAGAGAGGATATTGGTGATGTTACCGACCTTTTTATCCGACTGAGCAGCCTTGAGAAACCTTTGCATGAATACGTATGGTGTTGGCAATGACATGTTAAATTGCAATGTATTAAGCATCAGATTTTCCTGCAAAGAACAAATGTTTGCTTGCGGTTAGGTTATTTGAACTAAGAAAGATCACAACACAGGAAAAAAGAAAATTACCATTTCAAGCACTTCTTTCCTGGTGTAAGCCTTATCTGATATAACAATCAGATCTCCCACTACCGGAACAGAAACCTCCTCGTACTTACATGCTAAGAGCATAGCAACTAAGCCAACCAGCTGAAGCTTCTTTCTTACCACCGTCTGTTTGGACAGAAATCTGTCAATAAGATTAACCGTCAAAAACAATGTCTCCTTCATGAGGTCAAACTTGTCATGAACCTGTTGATTCAACCAAGAAATTAGTGATGATCTTCACTTAGGGAAACAGGACAACCATTTAATAAAGATTAATAAAGAGTTCATAGTTATGAATAATGTTGAAGGCAACTTCTGAATTACCTCAATAAGCCAGTCAATCAATATAGCTCTCATCTTCTCGTTGATGTCAAACTGTTGCGCCATATATGTTGGTGGGACACAGCTAAAACTCTGCAAAGATTAATTGTTGCATTGGAAACATGGAGTCAATTCTGTTACACCCTTATTTGGTGACTAGAACAGATTTCAATTCGTACAAAAGTTTGGAAAGGATGCTTTTGAGTATTGGAAGCCTTGAGCCTGAACGGACATTGTCTCACACCTACCTTTGTCGTTATAGTTATAAAGAAGGTCATAAAATTACTAATTTGAGATCCACTAACAATGCCTTTATCAGGTAACTTATTTAGATCAGGCCATAAATTATGATTCATATTCATCGTGCCATAAATTCTGATTCATATGCTTACGGTAGAATACATCTTATTTTATTAAGAAATCTGTGTTAAGCAACAGAAATTAGAAATGTGTTTGTTGTAATGAAAACCTCCTTTCCAGCATAAGCGAATTCATCAAAGTGATTCTATTCTTTCAAGAGAAAAACAGTCGAAAAGAGCAATCAACAAATTCTATTTACCTCCATTCTTCTGTAATATGCATAGACTTCTTCAACGTAGTCAACAACTGCCAGTGGATTCTTTGCTTCACAGCCATCAATATCCAATACATGTTCTTCAATTATATCTTCCATTTCAATCTCCTCCTGTCATTTCCATTAACCAGTTTTGGTTATTGTGATCAAAATATTGACATGACCATGATGAGACTCGGAACTTTTAATTGAGAGAAAGAGATAATACCATTTCATCGATTTCATGAAGGCCTCCTGCTGTCTGTTCTAAGAACATTGGTTCTGGACAGTCAGTTGATGACTTATTCCCTTCAACATCTATATATATACAGTCTCCAAATGTGTTACTGCTCGGAACTGATGGCTTCTGTTTCTTAATTTCCTGACAAAATTAAGCTCCAGGAAATTACCTGTGCCGTCCATCAATAACACAAGATTTAAGCAATTCTAGAATAGAATGGAACATACCTGGGGGCAATGCTGGTCTGTACTTGACAATTGTGCAGAAAATTTCCTAACATGACAAATGATGAAATCTGGATGTGTAAGAACCGAAGAGGTGAAATTTTTATTCTTTTATGATCTCAAATTCAATCAGTTAGTTTTATCTCAAATGAAGATGTAGTCTTGTTTTATGATCTCTTGAACATAGTTTGAATTTGGATCTCTATAATGATATTTTCCTGCCTTTTGACCCTTTTTGTGGCAGACTAAAGTAGATGAAAGTGAAAAATAAAAAGTTCCTCAGCAATCTCAAACCTTGTAACTGCTCTGTGCACAGGATTGGTTGGGTTTGATTCACAGACTCCATGACTCCTGGGCAGGAAAACAGCCAAAGCTATGTTCAGAAAACAAAGGAAAATACTCTACCTTGAAGCTTCAGATGAAATTTAGTATCAAGAAAATTACTCTGGGAATCCTCTCTTGTTAACAACAATACGGGGGCATCCTTGTGCTCCAACAACATTCTGGTTTAACGCACCTAAAACTCTTCTGTTGTGTCTAAATTCTTGTCCAGACATCCTGCTGCCCATCTCTACTCCTCCTACGATAAAGAGAAGTAAAAACAAAGATAACCCCCGAAACCCATATTAGTTGAAAAGGTTTTTAACAGCAAGAATCTCCAACAATGCTCAGAATAGCATCAACCTTCTACCTGGAAAATTTGTGGGTTTGATAATGTTTGGATTGTTCTCATCAGATATATTCATTTTTCCAGGAGACAAAAAGGTGAAAGAATCAACAGGAGAAATTGAAGCAAAAAGCCTCCTGCAACAGAACTAAAGAGTGAAGGTGGGATGGTGGCAGCATTTAAGAGAGTCTTGAAAGCAATCGAGGATTCTTCAAGAACAGCACATATACATGGTGAAATTAAAAAAAAAAAAGATGTGTGTAAAGGGAGGCGACTCCAAGAAGCATGTGTCTAATAGCTTTTCCATTTTCTTTTTTGTTTCCTTTTTTTTTTTCAAAAAACCAACGGCTAGTGAAATGTGACCGTTAGATGATAGGTATTAGGGCATCAACTTTCCTTGTTTTGTCCTAACAACGGCCAGTTGGATCCCATTTTTTAAAACTCATCGTTTGAGAAGTTTCCGGTGCCGCTCCTATGCGCTCTTCCCCACTTGGGTTTTTGTGGGTCCGCTGACTTCTGGTCCCTGATCGACCAATGGGAATTTGCCATTTTAGCATCGAGGAATCCAATTGCATTTGACTGCAGCCACTTGGATCTTGTTTGCTCTCTCTCTCTCTCTCCTCCCACGTGATGAGTTCGGATCCTGTCCATGTCCAAAGTGGCGTCTTTTGTGAATTTACTCAATTTAGAGATTGTGTAACCCGTCCAATGGCCAACACGACGTCATTTTAAGCAATGTACAAGATTAGACAAGATTCGAACAGGAATAATCTTGCATATGTCAAAAAGTGCCGTGTTTCTTGATATGCAATTAAGAAGCTTTTAACATAATTGTGATCATATATAAGCTTTGATTAAAATATAGCATTATATCCATGTGGTTCTTTGAGAATCTGGGCTAACATATACTGATTTCTCATAATCGGAGATACCAAGATGGTTAAATAAGCATTGGTACCCTTTACATTCGCTGGGGCGATTCTTTGTAGGTTTCATAATATGAAAAGCTCCACCGATAAAGCATCCAACAACATGCTTTGGAGAAGTGACTCATTTTTCTAATCTCAAATGGATCAATTAATCAACAGAGAACCTCAGATTCCTGAGGAATTATACAGCGGTATGCATGTCCTTTCCTGCCAGAGAAGATGAAAGTAAGATAAATACTAACATGGGAAGTCTCATTCCATTCTGTACCTAATCCCCACCTCATTCGTACCTTTTAACCTTTCCACAAATTTAGCCTTTTGACTGTACATAACTAAAGGTTTTATCTCTCAGAACAACTCTGGAAGTGGACCATGAACACTATTATCTTAAACAGCCCAAAATTGAAATATAACAGTGAGTGATGTTACTCCAAAGTAAGCCAATGTACAATACCCGCATCTAGCTACCATCCAGCTATTCAGGTCAGGAAAGACCTGCAACAAAATGGAGAATCATAAGTAAAAGTGTCTATATAGCCTGTCCATGAGAGCTTGGCACAGAAAAAACCAAAGAGTTACCATTCATTCGTTAGTTTACAAGAACACCATCTCCACAATTGGACGGCATGTTAGTCAACAACATAGAATGTCATCATTTGAAAAGACTAGATAGCAAAGGCTGATCCCTTTTCTTCTTCACCAATTCTTGCTTTGTGAGCTGAGTATTCTCCTTCGCCACCTCCTCCAAAATAGTGTGAAGATGTTTCCTCACTCCCAGTTTGATTTTCTCTTCCTTGCTTAAATTATGCTTCTGACTTGCCTCAATATGCTTCAACACGTCATCCTGATATTCGCTGTCATCGTACCTTTGAGCACTCATCTCTGATAGTAGACACTTTTTATCCTTATCTAAACTCCTGCTTTGTAGGACATCAAATTCGTCCTCAGGTAGCTGAGTCACTTCAGCTAAGTTGTTGTGCATCTTTGTTGGCTCTTGGAATATACCGTTCTTGACCAACTTTACATTCTTCACGACAATGTCATGTTCAGAAGAATTTTCTGTCTTGGCCAATTTCTGTTTTCTATCCATCCTCTGCAACAAAATATGTTTCTTGTCCCTCTTGATCACAACTTCATCATGCTGTAGATTAGACAAAGTTGAATCACATTCCTCCTGAATAATCGTTGGCTGATTCTGAGTAACCTCCACACCTTCAACACCACCATCACTTAAAGTCTCCAAAATAACTTTTCCCAGAACAAGTCTAGTCTCATGCAGATCTCCCTTTCCAAGTAGCACATGGTCAATTGTGAAATTCTCTCGTCTATTGTTGTAAGATTCCACATCATTCACCAGCACATCAAAAAGTTGAGCAGCTCGATGTGCTGTTTTCCCCGTGAATACCTGATCCACCACAGACAAATTGTCAGTAGAAATGGGAAGATACGTGCTAAACAGGCTATCACTTGCATCTTTTTCATTTATAATCAAGCTATAATTTTCTTCATTATCACTGCACAATCATGAACTCCTGAATGTAAGGAACAACAGGATAAGTTTAGACATCGTTTTGAACACCAAAACTTGATTGTTAGATATAGTATTCAGGCTCTACATATTAAGCATAATGGCACTGTGCTGGTGCAAGAGAAATAAAAAATCCCTATTTATGTAGCTCAATCTGCAATCCTTTATTTAGCTGCCTATAAAGTACATGGAATGCAAATCTAGTCTTAAAATAGCAGATTTTGACAACACA
>JAOQML010000197.1:10192336-10219793 GCA_027568935.1 Erythroxylum urbanii
TTATTTTATTTTAGGACCTATTGGATGATTGTTATACTTGCAAAGTTGCAAATTTACCTTATATACCTAGAGTTAGAGGTATAAAAAAATTCAAATTTTTTTTGTTTTTAGTTGGTCGGTTTGGTTCGGTTCAGTTCGGAAAAAGTTTTGCCTACACCGCAACCGAACCGATATAGTCAGTTTTCTAATATCCAAAACCGAACCAAACCATTCATCACATCAGTTTGGTTCGGTTTTGTCGGTTTTTCGGGTTGGTTCGGTTTTTCGGTTTTTTTGCCCACCTCTACCGGCAAGGCATATTCTTTGCCTTTCCTCCCGCATCAACCATGAACCAAGGTTTCTTCAGCTAATCCGACCCATCATTAGACCTTTCCACTCGACGGCGAATGCTTGCCTTTCTATCACTTATATACCAATCTATGTCATCTCCTGAAACATCTTCTTAACACCCCATTCAGATTTATCTCAAACTGTATTATGTATAGTCCAAGCGAATTGCAGATGAGAGAGGTCCAGCACTCATTCATGTCCTAAGGTGATGGTTCAAAACTTGCAAAATGGTAGATTGATCAACAATCTATATAATCCCATGGCAGTTTATTACTTTCCCGCCTTACTCAAAGCAGTGCAAGTTTCTGCTGACTATGAAATTATGAATCGAATCCGGATCAAGTCTTCTAAAATGGAAATGGAAATTATGATATCGCCCATCTCCTCCGCCCAAACTAATCATCATTCCACGCGTACGTACGGCTACTGTTTCTCAGGAACCCCTTCATGCATGAAACATCGTACCGTTTCCAACATGCCTCCGAAGTTGGCGGGGGAAAACTGCTAACTGTCAATAACCGTCGACTTCAGGAAACACCAAGACCTCTATATAAGGAGACGACACTGCACCATGATTCTTCAGGCACCACAATACACATATGAATCTTTTCTTACTCTTTTTAATTTCTTTTATTTTCAGTTCCTTAACTCTCATTTCCGTTCTGTTCACGGGGATGACTGGCTCCGGGGCATCCTCTACGCCTGGCGACGACAAGCCCTCCGATGAGCAGCAAAACCAGGGAAATACCTCTGGAAATGCTGCTCAGGAGAAGGCCACACTTGAATCTGGTACTACCGCTGGGGATGTTGATGCTCCTTCGGGGACACCAGCTGAAACTGGCGCTCGAGGTGATTCCGGAAAGGACAAGGGCATTGCCGAGAGTGCTAGTGTTGGTGAGTCTCAGGAGGATGCTAGTGGGAAAAAGAAAAGAGATTCAAGGGATGATCTAGGTGACGCCGGTGCCAGTGGCAGTGTGGTGAGACCTAAACGACGATCCACTGGAGTCGTCGGTGCGGATGTTCCTCCGATATGTGCTGTTTGTGGCAAGACATTTTCTTCTTTCAGGGCAATGTGTGGTCACTTAAGGTCACATACTAAGGAGGAAAAGCCTTGGAAAGGCGCATTTCCACCTCCCGTGTTTGTAGCCGACTGGGGCGATAACAAGAGAGGTGAAGATGACGACGATCCTGAGGCCGCTAGGAGCATTATTGAAGAAGAGGTGGTGCCTGCTCTTCTTAGTGTTGCTCAGGAGGCCGTGGCTAAGCTCCAACAGGAACAAGTCGGCTCTGGCGTGGACCTGAACGTAGTCCCAGATGATGATGAGACTCCACAAGAGCCTGCTGCCGCTGAAACTCGCACCAAGAAGCTTCCCGCAGATTTCGATTTGAACCTTCCACCTCCGGAGGACAGCGAGGACGAACCGCCTGCTGCTTGAATGAGAGTTGAGCGTGTTCCGGGCACGTAGAATTTTATATTCCCTAAATCTGTGGACTGTGCGGTATCCGCATGATGATAGTTTGTAATAAGTTGCCCGAATAAAGACTCCCGAACTGAATGGATTTGATAGTTATACGTGTTTTCTCTCTCCCGTCTATGTTTTCATGCATTTTGGTTTCGTCGTTTTACTGTCATGGATCCATCTCAGCCATGCAAGAGGAGAAGAAATGTACATGTAAAAATGATTTCATCTGTTTCTTCAACTTTCAATAAATCTACCATCGCTCTTGCATGCATGGGCATTTAATATGGATTTGTAAGTATCACGAGGACAAAGAGTGGTGCGAGTATGCCACATAATATGCAAACACATCTCGAACTTGAGCTTCTGAATGGCCAAATAACGATCTCTTGTTGCATTTCCAGTTTTCTTAGCCATACAACAAAACACAGAGCCACTTTTGTTGTCTTTCTCCGTTATAAATAGTGGCTAATATTGTTGCATGGCCGATGAAAAACCCTTGTACATTTTTCCAGAAAAATGGAACCAAGAACACTGACAAAGGGCCAAATCAACCTCTGCCACGAAGGCTGAGATTAGATAAGGAGCAGTGGTGGACGGACGCCGTTCTCATAAAAATCATTGGACCAGTTTTTTTTTATCAATAAATCCTTATCCGTAACTTCTTACTAACATTTGCTTGTACTGATAGGCAGCAACGATGATTTTGTGTCTTCACTTTCCTTTCTTTTTCATCTTTTGTGAAATGAAAATAGTTTATATTCCTTGTTTTACAGTTTAAACTTGTTTTGCCTCCCAACTGAATTGCATAGGATAAATATAGTTAAAGGGCCTCTCTTCTTTATTTATTGCTGGTTAGCCTCTTCTTCTGTCACAAAAACTTCTTCTTTCCCTCTTCTTCAGCTGCTATGGATCCCTACAAGGTACCAACTCTTACTTAATCCCTTCACCACTTCTCTTTCTTGGAATTGAATAAATGGTCTACATTATTCCTCCTACTCAATTTTGATGCACGCTATCTTGTTCTTATTTGGCTGAATTTGGTGCAGTACCGACCTTCAAGTGCCTACAATTCTCCTTTCTTTACTACTAATTCTGGAGCTCCTGTCTGGAACAACAATTCCTCACTTACCGTCGGATCAAGGGGTAAATTGCGTAGCTCTACTACTTTCATCAACCCGTTTTGTTCATCGCAAGTATTAAATTGGTTTGATTGAAGCCTTTAAGTTGCACCGCAACTCTAGACTGTTTTATGTTTTTGATTCTGTTCCTGCGTATAAGTGTCAATAATCAAGATTTCTTGAAGAAACAAGTGTTTCCATCCGTAATAATTCCAAAAAGTTACGGGATTTTGTCATCACTGCGGTTTAATGTCCCAATATGAGATAAGATTTCAAGTGTTCTTTTTCGAACAGGTCCAATTCTGCTCGAGGACTATCATTTGGTGGAGAAGCTTGCCAACTTTGACAGGGAGCGCATACCAGAACGTGTTGTCCATGCAAGAGGTGCTAGCGCTAAAGGATTCTTCGAAGTTACCCATGACATATCTCATCTCACTTGTGCTGATTTCCTTCGTGCTCCGGGAGTTCAAACCCCTGTTATTGTCAGGTTTTCCACTGTCATCCATGAGCGTGGCAGTCCTGAGACTCTCAGAGATCCTCGAGGTTTTGCAGTGAAGTTTTACACCAGAGAGGTGACATGTTCTACTTTAAGATAATCCTGGCACTCTTGAATTAGTATAGTACTCACATGTATAATCCTTAAGTTACGCACTTGTGATTTACTAATTATGCTTTATCGTTCTGGTCAGGGTAATTTTGATCTGGTGGGAAACAATTTCCCCGTCTTCTTCATCAGGGATGGCATGAAGTTCCCTGATATGGTTCATGCTCTCAAACCCAACCCCAAATCACACATTCAGGAAAACTGGAGGATAGTTGACTTCTTTTCACACCATCCTGAGAGCTTGCACATGTTCACTTTCCTCTTTGATGATATTGGTATTCCACAAGACTATAGGCATATGGATGGCTCTGGTGTTAATACCTATACTCTGATCAACAAGGCTGGGAAGGCAAACTACGTGAAGTTCCACTGGAAACCAACTTGTGGGGTTAAGTCTTTGTTGGAGGATGAGGCTATAAGAGTGGGTGGAGCCAATCACAGTCACGCCACTCAGGATCTCTATGATTCAATTGCTGCAGGAAACTACCCCGAGTGGAAGCTTTTCATTCAGACTATTGATACTGCCAATGAACATATGTTTGACTTTGATCCACTTGATGTGACCAAGACATGGCCTGAAGACATCTTGCCTTTGCAGCCAGTGGGCCGCTTGGTGTTGAACAAGAACATTGATAACTTTTTTGCAGAGAATGAGCAGCTTGCTTTTTGCCCTTCTATTGTGGTTCCTGGCATCTATTATTCAGATGACAAGTTGCTGCAAACTAGAATTTTCTCCTATTCTGATACTCAAAGGCACCGTCTTGGGCCTAATTATCTTCAGCTCCCAGCAAATGCTCCCAAATGTGCCCATCACAACAATCATCATGAGGGTTTCATGAATTTTATGCATAGGGATGAAGAGGTACTAGAGTCATGTTAAAAACTTGTACATATGATCACATTAAGATCCTGTATAACATGAAATTGCGTTATCACCATTGGTTTCTTTAATACCTTCTTTCATTGCGTTGGAATTTTCTCGTTTTCTGATGGTGGGACTTCTTTTAGATCAATTACTTCCCTTCAAGGTATGATCCTGTTCGCCATGCAGAGAAGTTTCCAAATCCTTCTGCAGTGTGCACCGGCAAGCGCGAGAAGGTTTGTTCTTTGCTTTTGAAGATTAATTAGAAGGAACTGGGTTGACAGTTGTTTCAATTTGAAAATTTGAGTGACGTTTTCTCAAGATTTTGTGATAGTTTCTGTTTCAAAGACTCTGGCTCTGTGTACCAAAGAACTCATTTTGGATCAGATGAAATCTGAAATATTATGTTCTTATCGTTTTAACAGTGCATCATTGAGAAGGAGAATAATTTCAAGCAGCCTGGGGAAAGATTCCGTTCATTTTCACCAGACAGGTAGCGAATGAGAGATTTGCCAGATAACCTACAACAGATTGCTCATTTACTAATCCTACTCCCCTCTTTTGTTTTGCTTAACTTCTTCAGGCAACAGCGCTTTATTCGCCGTTGGGTTGAGGCCTTGTCTGATCCGAGGGTTACATATGAAATTCGCAGCATTTGGATATCATATTGGTCTCAGGTGCTGTGCTTTATTGCTTCAATTTATAGTGAAGCGCATAATGAATGTTTGGTCGTAGCAAACTGAGTTATGTTCTTTCTTGTGGCCTGTTTCTGGTTGATATTAAATTTCACACGCAATGCCCATGTCATTAAACCAATGATTACTTAGGCACCCGTCTGTTTGGGTTTTGATACAGGCTGACAAGTCTCTGGGCCAAAAGATTGCTTCTTACCTGAATATGAAGCCGAGTTACTGAAGATGACTGAAGACATTTGAAGAAAGAAGAAAGTTGTCAATTATTGAAGAATGACATCGTTGTGCTTTCTGTATAACTCAACATAAAGAGGTTTTCTTAGACTTGTATCCTAGTTATAAAGGAGATACTGTAGTATGATGATCTATTATGTCATTAATTGACTGTTCTAATAAGACTTGGATATATTTGTTGCTCTCAGTACACTCTTCATGGAGGAGGAAATTATGGTTTAACAGCTAATCTTAGTTTCTGCTGTCCCCCACTGCTTATGAAGTTGTGATATTATAGTAATCTTTCGCTGTTCGTGGGCCATGTCTTCCCATCTAATATGCAATATAACCCTGGAGGATGCCAGTTCTGTCAAAAGATTTGATCTTCGGCCGAAGGACGGAAAAAAAAGAAAACAAGATGTGATCTTTGAGTAAGAGTAACAGGTTAGAAAAACTTTATTATTAACTAAGTTCAGTCTAATGAAAAAACAGTAGACATTGTTAAGGAACCCGACTACGAAAGAAAATTACCTTACCAAGATTTTAACTACTTTTATTAAAGTGGCAAGTATACGCAAGTGCCAAACCAAACTACGTTAAGCATGTGAACGTTAAATTAAGATCAAACGGTTCGAACCCACCAACAGAAATAGTGATACGTAAATGTTTGACAATGTCTTGAGGGTCCCTTAAGAGGTGGTGTGTTAACGAAACAGCCAGCATCTACCAGGCATCTTCGCTGTGCTTAATTAAAGGCCTGAAATGCTGGCATAGCGGCTCGGCTTTCTTTTAGCCCAAACCCGTCGAAAGTTCCGCCCAAACAACACCACCTCATGACCACGACTTTTCATAGTATAGTCAGAAATCCAAAGAGGGCAAAAAGCGAACGAGGGAAGTGAAGAAACTGGCGAAAGCCAACTTCTAATAACGAACAAACAGAATTGATGCGCTTGGGGAAAGATTCATCTTTTTTGGGTTTGTAGTATCGCTTTTTCAGAGCAAAAGCATTTACTTTTACTGGTTTAGGCCTCTTCTTGGATTGGATCTTGAAATTACAAGTAGCTTTCACGTGTGATCTTGTCGTGCCATTGTGCCAAGGTAATTATCCAACCTGCCTTAATAAGTTTGATGCCTTGCAATGCATTGAACTTTTCACAATTTAGAAGTTTTCATTTAAAGTATTAAGTTGTAACTGGGATTGAGTGCCGATAAGCTTTGGTGATTGAAATTTAACTTAAAATCTTACTGTTAAAAAGGTTTGTCAATTTTGGATTTTGAAGTGGCAAATTTGTGTTTTGTGTATGTTCGTTTTCTTGGTTTTTGTTGGCAGCGAGTTGGAAATCCAATAATGATGGAGAGAGCAGAGTCGGGGCAGAAGCTGTATACACGTATGCGTCTGTGGGAATTTCCAGATCAATATGTGATTGAACCCACTGACGGATCCTCAGGTTCCCCTTTGGCGATCAATCGGGCTGATGGCTCCATGAATCTGATAGGTTTATTATTTGCTTTTGCTTTTAGATTGTATTGTCTTGTTGTTTCTGCGGGCTTCTTTAGATTCTTGTAGATAATGATTGTTGTTTTTGGGACTCTAGATGAAGTTCCGGAGTGCAATGCTCTTCGAGTTCCTAAAATTCAGACGATCTTTGGGGTTGTTGGAATTCTAAAGCTCGTGGCAGGTAATGCATTAATTAGAGAACTCTTCTTAAACTAAACAACAAAAGAACCTTTCCAACAATCATCTGTTTGCATGTTTTTGTAAGCTCAACAGTTTACGTCTCCACTGTTCATAATTTCAATTTGCTAGTTGTATTTGATTATCTAATGTTGCCTATAGGATATTACTGTAAAGCGTTCTGCTATATTCTTTTCAACTTCTTAATTGCAAGTGATTGTCTAACCTTATTGTCATATTCTGCTATGCCTTTAGGATCATACTTAATAGTTATAACTGAAAGGGAGTGTGCTGGATTATATCTGGGACATCCAATCTTCAAAGTTAAATCTTTGAAAACTTTTCCATGTGACCATTCTTTAAAAAATTCCTCCACAGAACAGGTAACTCTTATCTACTCTTGCATTCTCTAGAATGATATTTTCAGTGCTACAGAAGAATGATTTGACTCCATAGTCTTCTCATTTCTGCCTTATTTTCTGTAGAAAAAGGTGGAGAATGAATTCTCCGCCCTGCTTAATGTTGCTGAGCACACTTCTGGCCTGTATTTCTCATATGACACCAACTTAACACTAAGGTTAGTGTTTATTCAACTTCAGTCACATTATTAGATCCTTAAATTAGCATTATGAACCAAACTGCCCCCAAGGGGTGGTCGAATTAGTGGAGTGGGGGGGCACGAGGCCAAAAGGTCCTGTGTTCGAATCCCCCTACATACACTATCTCGATCGAGCCTGTCATACAGGACTTACCTAGTGCGGAGTACCTAGTTGGTGTAATTTGCAGGCTATTGTGTCAATCCGAAGGTTTACCCAGTACACATCCAAAAGCTAGTGACTGCGGGTTCCTTCGTTCCAAAAAAAAAAAAAAGAACCAAACTATTAAATTACTGTTAGGCCTGTATTTCTCATAACACATCAACTTAACACTAAGGTTAGTGCTTATTCAAATTCATTCACATAATTAGATCTTTAAATTAGTATTATGAACCAAACTATTAAATTATTGTGAAACCTTAGTTCACACTTTCACCTTGTCCTCCAAATGCATTGGCACTTGATGTGTATATTAATTACCAGATCATCCTTTTATTGTTATATATAATTGGGATTTCTAGCATGTAGGCCATGCTAAAAACTTCAGGTATTGCAATGCAAAATGAGGTGTGAACATTAAAATTTCACTGCTCAGAAGTAAAATAAAGAACTAAGCTATTTTCAAGGCTTAAAGGGCGGTGGGAGTATAATTCAACAGTTAAGCTAGTTTCAAGGCTTAAACAGGAGTAGGAGTATAATCTAACATTCAATTGTATACCATGATGATAATTGTTTATACAGTGTTAACTATTAGGAAACTACCAGCATTTGTAACAAGATGCTAATTAAGAAGCAAAGACTTTTTTTAGATGGTACAACTAATTGGTAAAGGATATGATCTTCAAGTTTCTATGCATGCTTATGAGATTTCTTGGCTAAATTAATGGGGTGGTCTCTTATGTTAACAGTGGACAGCGATTGCATGATTTGGGTGATGAATCTAAATTGCTCCCTCTTTGGAGACAGGTGATCACTAAATTCATGAAAGTATCTGCCTTCCTTAAAATTTCCTTTCATTTTCTTGGATGTTGATGGATTCTTATGCAGCAAAAGTAGCCTCTGTAAATATAAGCCTTCAACTTTGTAGTTTTCTTTCTCATTGATGTTTCTTATTATGTCTAATCATCCATAAATATCAGTTATGCTTATGTCATATGTTTGTTACAGGCAGAACCAAGGTTTCTCTGGAACAATTATATTTTGGAAATGCTCATAGATAACAAGGTAGGGTTCCCTTAGTTTCTTTTTAGTTACATTCACCATCTTCCTTCAGATTTTAGTGCTTGTGTCTAATAAATTGTTAATCATTCATTTGATCTTCTTCTTGCAGCTGGACCCATTCCTTCTTCCTGTTGTCCAAGGCAGTATCCTTTTGAAAATATCAATGTTTGATATAAAAATTACTGGAAAAAAAACTAGTTTAGCTCCAGCCTAACCAATGCTTAAGCTTCATCCTTAACAGCTGACCAGGCTTTCAGAACTTCCAAGCGGCCATTGGAAAGGAAATTGCTGATGTTACTCTAATTGCTAGGAGATGCACTCGGAGAAATGGTATCTTTTCTATATTATAAGTTGTAGCCAGTTCCTGAACTGTTACTCCACTTTTGTCATTGTAATAACTAAATAAGACAACAGATTTATTGATTTCGTGACATTCTGATGAATGCTGATGAAAAAGCATCATTACCAGCTAAGTTTTTTTCTGTGATCCAAGTAGCATCTAGCAATATAATGCCTGGTGCATTCTAAAATGCCAATTGATTTTCATTATTGTAACTTGTACAGCTTCAGATATATATAATAAGTATCATCTTTCTTTTTTTTTTTTTTTGGTGATTTCATTTAGTTATGAAAATATTTCTCTTGGAAGGCACTCGCATGTGGAGAAGAGGAGCTGATCCTGACGGTTATGTTGCTAATTTTGTGGAAACTGAGCAGATTTTACAGATGAACGGGTTTACTTCATCATTTGTTCAGGTAAACATATGCTATAGTTTGTATGCTGTAATAGTTGAGTAGTTACTACGAACACCCTTCTTTGTTTAACAGAGTACTGAAAATTCTAGACAGTCCTAATTTAAAAAAAACAGTAACTTTGACCTTGTTATTGAGAATCGTTGATTTTTCAGTTGCCATGCTTGGTATACATGTCGCGCATTGAGTAATTAGGACTGGTTCTTTTCTTTTACCTATTGTATGTTGAACAGGTTAAGAGGTATCAAAGTTAATCTCATCTACTTTTTTCATTTTATTGTTTTTCTGAAGGTTAGGGGATCTATGCCATTTCTTTGGGAG
The DNA here is from genome assembly GCA_027568935.1 of Erythroxylum urbanii. Classification (NCBI taxonomy): domain Eukaryota; kingdom Viridiplantae; phylum Streptophyta; class Magnoliopsida; order Malpighiales; family Erythroxylaceae; genus Erythroxylum; species Erythroxylum urbanii. The sequence goes on from JAOQML010000197.1 coordinate 10,202,185, forward strand.
CAGATTGTTGACTTGACATATAAGCCTAAATTTGAGATCGTGAGACCAGAGGAAGCTGTAAGTGATGGTTGTTTCTTGCAGAATCTGTTTTAACCTATGGCACCTGTAGTCCCTTGGTTTAATTCCTGTTGCATCACATGTTAACCAGCCACGAGTAGCAGAGCGACATATTCTTGATTTGAGAAAGAAGTATGGGAGGATATTAGTCATTGATCTCGTCAATAAGGTGCACACTATCTTCAACTGCTGAGTTTGGAGGATTAAAGTGTTCAATTAATTTTGTTCTCCGTTCGTGCAACATGCTTTTGTCAGAAATGTTATCTTGGTCCAATTTTGTTGTCTGTATGTATTCCATAATTATACTTGACAGCTGGACCCGAACATATGTTTTTAAAGTATGGTTCTTGGTACATGCAAGTGTTAAGGAGTGGCAGTGCATTTTGTTTCTAGCCATATTAGGACAACTGTTTTTATATTTATGCACTTTGATCTCTTATCAGCATGGAGGCGAGGGGCGGTTAAACGACAAATTTGCAGAGTCGATGCAATCTGTGATTAGTGATGATGTAAGGTAGAACCTGTTTTCTTCTAACATCAGCTTTGCTGTGCTGCTAATATGTTGTTCCTTTTGATGGACAATTGCTTCCGAATGTTGTAGGTATCTGCACTTTGACTTTCATCAAATATGTGGTCATGTCCACTTTGAGCGACTTTCGATGCTTTATGACAAAATAGCAGATTTTCTTGAGAAAAATGGGTAACACTTTTTCCCAAACTTTAAATAATTATTAATGGTTTTGACTCTCATGTCCTTAAATTCATTGCATGGCTTGCTTTTTACTGCCCTTCTGTGATTGGCAGGTTCCTTTTGTTGAATGAAAAGGGTGAGAAAATGAAAGAGCAAACTGGGGTTGTGAGGACCAACTGTATTGATTGCTTAGATCGCACAAATGTTACCCAGGTAGTTGACATCCTGTTGTATATGATATGCCATTCGGTCACACTGCACAATTTCTTGCTTTCTTTTCGATTGTTTGCATTGCGTAACAATAGTAGGTTATGGTTGCAGAGCATGATAGGGAGAAAAATGTTGGAAATTCAACTCAGAAGGATTGGAGTTTTTGGTGCTGAAGAAACTATTACTGCACATCCGAATTTTGATGAAAGCTTCAAAATATGTGAGTGTTTTATATTTGCTTCAAATACTATTTCAGTGAAGGCTGGTACTTTTCCTTCAATACTTTTCTGCCTTTATGTTTTATTTGTCTGTTTTACCTTTAGTGTGGGCTAATCATGGAGATGATATAAGCATTCAATATTCTGGCACTCCTGCTCTCAAAGGAGATTTTGTAAGGTACCTTTGCATGGACGTTTCTTCAAATTTTATATGCCAAAACTTCACGCATAACAGTGATTAACTAACCTCTACTATGCTAACATTTCTGAATTTTCTCTGAAGCACTGTTACCGCATGCATATTCATCTCGTCCTCTCATAATTGACTGTATTCTATGATGCTGTGCATTTTTGCAACTTGGTCAGACTCGAGCAGTTGTTGAACTTTATGAGAATTGACAAATCATCTTCCTTACCCACTTAGTGGTTTGAACTTCTCAATATAGTTCCCGACTAGGTATTAGAGCCATTATTATCGAAAGGTTTCGAATTGAAATTAAGTTAGCCGTGTATATAATAATTCGACATTTCACTTTCACCACAAATTTAGAATGATGCTTTATTTATGCTCATGAAAATTCTTCACAGTTGAGTGTTTTAAGAGTTGGAAGAGTAGAATTAGAAATTGATAGGAAAGTGTATATGATTCAGCCTCTTGTAACCACTTAGCTTTTTCAGTTCAATGATTTTTTTGACAAATTGATGACTCATCTTGACACTCATAATCATATTTATCCATATTTGTCTGACTGAACAGGAGGCTTAATGGTGGCACCCCCACCTAAACCCCGATTGTCAAAAGGAAATCTGCTTGATTGGTTTAAAGGCTCTACGGTCTCTTAGAAGCAAGAAAAATGATGAAAAAGGACATAAGAGATCATCGAAATAGTTTAAAGGTTACTATTGTGGAAAAGGAAATAACATACTCATAGATTCATGCTAGTCAATTTGTTTCTCTCTTTTTGGATATTGTATTGGTATCTTCTATTTCCTTTGCATGCTCTAATCATCCTTTTCTGTATCCCATCAACCCTTTGTTAATGCCTTGATTAAAATCTTTGTAATATACCTCTATGGGTTTACTTAGATAAACTGTGATAATGGCAGTAACCTTTATGAATACCTAATACTTGTCTGTGCAAACTCATATCCTGCTGTTAAATTGCAGATGTGGCCAGCGGACCATGCAAGGGATCCTTAAAGATGGTATGAACGCCCTTGTCCGCTATTACTTGAATAACTTTTCTGATGGAACAAAGCAGGTTAGTAGACTTCATTCTTGATTCAGATTTCAGGCACGGCAAGTGTTAGTACAATTCGTATCAGTGCTATCCTTGATTGTAAAAATTTTCTATTTTGGGGTCTGTTGTCCCAGAAACTTAGTTTTGGCATCCCTCAGGTGTGGATAACCTTCTGTTTTTGGGACTCAATTAATCTTGTAGAAAGTTATCATTAGCACACTTTTTACTTACAAAGCATTTCATGAGGATTCATACAATATCCTATATATCATAGGCTTAAATTTCTTTCTTCGTATTTATTAACATGCGGATCCTGACTTAAACTTTCCTTTGGCACTTGTGAAGGATGCAATTGATCTCCTGCAAGGACATTACATTGTTTCTGTAAATCGGGATATGACCTCTCCATCTCAAACAGGGGGTCTCGAGAGTGTAGCTGTAAGTGCTAGTCAAACAAACATATTTCCATTTTTGCATGTCTTAGGATTTTCAGTATGCTTACCAGAATGTATCGCAAATTTCTGAGATACATCATGAAGTTAACTCCAATTCTATCCTGTTCTTTTGACCATCTGGAGAGTGTTGTTCTGATTGCATGCGGCTCAAAATGAGCTACCTTGAACTGATGTCAAGTTGATTTTGACAGTCCTTTCCTCTGGCATTGTCGTTGGTCTTGATCTGCTTATTTTTGGCTATGATGTCATTTAGGCAAGGTGAGTAGGGTTTGTTCATATTGGTTTGGAGAATTGGAGTGTGAAAACTATCTCTATCCCACTCATGACCTCCCCTTCTTTGCAGTGCCGTATGATGTTCGACATTTGCTATTCTCAGTTTTGTGGACAGGCCTTAGTGTGGGGATTGCAGCATTGGTTAAAGCAAATGGGAGAATTTTCTGCAATCGCCCTCGTCTGCATAAGCCTCGACGTTAATTCCAGTTATCTTATTTCACAATGCTCTACCAAGTACAAGTACATATTTCATGTTAAACTTTAAAGCTCTGCTCTGCCTCTGCCCATTAACTCGAATGCCCCATTCTTTTTGTTCCTTATTTTCAAGATCCTACAAACTGCAAAAGTTTTTAAGTCCTATTTATTATGTACACTCATCGGCTTATTTTACGGTTTAGTTTTTAATTTTTTGTTTGATTTATTTTAGTATTTTTTATTATTAAAAACTGACCAGTTTATTAATTAATCGATCAATTTTGTAAGTTAATCAATTTTTGTAAATCAAAATAAGTTAATTAATTTTTATTTAATATTTTTTAATTAAAATTTAAAATTTTCGTTAAATAAAGACAGTTTTTTAATTTTATTTTAAAATTTTTAATTTTATTCAATCTTTAATCGGTTTTGTAATAACGTAATACCTTAAATCTTTTACTTTACTAGTTTAACTTTCACTCCAGTTTTAATATCAGTAGTTACTACATCACATAATTATAATTACCATAAGAAAGAACTGATAATGATTTCATGAAAAACAAATTTTAAAACGTAAACAAAAAGAATTTAAAAATTAGAAAACAACAAATTTGACAAAAAAAAAAAAAGAAAGATTGTAGTTAGTTTTGTTTTAATGTAATATTTGTCCTTACTATTAATCTAATTTGGATTGTTTCCACACTATTTCATTTTTAAACTCACAAGTGTGTAATTTACCTCATGTCACTCCCAAAGATCCTTTTTATGGAGTTACTCCTCAAATTTATAAAATATTTCAAAAACATAAGTAACTACTTAGACAAGTAAAATATGATACATAACATCTTTTTTTATTTTATAAATTTGATCTTAAATTCATTTGTCATGTTAAAATTAATTTATTTTTAAAGCTTTTCTCTATATGTTGTTAATAAAATAGAGTGATGAGCTCGTCATTGTTTTTTTTCTTTAATCATCCTTCTCTACTCAAAGCCCTTTTCAAATTTAGTGGGATCCTGCCAATGACAATTATTAATTTTTCATTAGTAATTTAAACTAATCTAATTTACTTTAAACTCTCATTTGTCATGAATTTGCCATATATCTTTGATTATTAATTAAAAAGTATGAGATAATGTGAAAAGACATAAAATGATAAATAAAAATGTAATTTCGTACTATAACATGTACCTCTATTTAAGTGAACACAATAATAAAATGCCTAAAATAAAAGAAAAAGAAAATTTTGTTACCATACAAACTGTTACATGAATTTCTCCTTATTTTCACTTTGCTAAACATGACATATATGAATTTAACATCATTTAACAATATATATTCTGAACAATTATACTTTAAAAATCAAAATAAATTCCACTAACAACATAACCAATTTATTATTAAAATTATTTAAAGCATTTTCCATAATTAATTAGAAAGAATTAGATAATAATCTAAAAATAAAATTAATGAGAAAATCACAAACAAAGCACTATATTTTCAATAGAAGCTAATAAAAGTAAGTATGACTTCTTTTTGTCAAAGATCTTGGTTCTCTTTTCTAGTGTTGCCTTTTCTTTCCTCTTGCTCAGTCTTTTTTCTCTTTTTTTCCCTATCCTTCTTAGGGTGTCTTGGCCATGACCAAAATTATTCCTTTCTCCTCTTTCCATTCTCTTCTTCCATCCCTTCTGCTCTTTTAACTATTCTTTAACTCCTTGCTTCTAGCCTTCCCTCTTCTCTTCCCTTCTGACCCCTCTGGCCTAGTTCTCTCCTCCTCCTCAAACTCTAAAGTATTCTTGGCCTAAGGTAGTTAGAGATGCTTTTCCTTCGAGATTCTCAAGTTTCTTTATTGAGATCATACGTAAATATTTTATAAATATCCTTTCTATATTTAGTTCCTTATTTTTAGGAAGTTAGGTTGGCATTGTAGGAGTTTGTAATGAACCATAACTATTGTATGTATACTTACGAGTGGAATGAGGAAAAGGGAAGAAAATTTTGAGCCCTACAAAAACTAATATAGTATCAAAGCCAGGTTGAAATCATGGCTAGAGACAAACCCAAAGGTGGAGGGAGTGATGAAGGAACAAACGTAAGAAAGACAATCTCTGCTTATGAAATAACCTCAATTGATAATCCTGGTTCAATGATTAGCCAGGTTCAATTGAAGGGTGATAATTATGATGATTGGGCAAGGTCTCTCAAGACTGCCTTGAGAGCACAAAAGAAGTTCAGTTTCCTAGATGGAACAATCCTGTAGCCGAATGACGATTCTTCAGACCTTGAAGATCGATGGGTCAATAATTCGTCGTTGGTCTCTTAGATAAGAAATAAGAATGAGTCAACACTACGCTCAACTATTTCTCACTTTGAAATTGCAAAAGATCTCTTGGAGAACATAAAAGAGCAGTTCTCGATTACAAATGGACCACGCATACAACAGTTAAAATCGAAGCTTATTGAATGCAAACAGAGGGGCCTGACCGCCTGACCATAATAGCATACTATTGCAATATGAAGAAACTGTGGGATGAACTTAGCAACTATGAACAAATGCCAATGTGCAAGTGTGGGAAGTGCACGTGTAACCTCGAATCGACGATAGATAAGAAACATGAGGAAGAAAAGATACGCCAATTTCTCATGGGCTTAGATGAGACTATTTATGAGACCGTGTGATCCAATTTGCTAGCCCAAGACCCTCTTCCTAGTTGAATCATATATATATATATATGCTGAGGTGGTCCAATCACACTGGGGTCGGTCCTACCAGGTCCCAGTTGTAGAAAAACACCGGAGGCCTGTTTCAGCAATATCGACGTCACGATCTCATCTAGACATATCCCGATCTCATCGGGATCCATTTGGTTCTATTGCTCTCCATATAATGGATCTTTATTCAAAACACTTTTACGAATCTTCCGAGTCACTCTTATGCGTATGACTCCAAGTGGTTATGTTAGCCACTTGGATTAACACTTAATCCAAGCAAGTCATGAGCAGCGTCTAGCAACACATCATGACCTCCAATTGACTAGAAAATAAGTGGTTTGACGAATGAACCCATGCTCGTCACGAACCCTCCTATAGACAATTGCTGTGCAATTTGTCCCTTCACCGTGCTATACCACACTTGGTTATGAGTATAGGCAAAGTGTCAACTCTCACCAGACTGACTACGTCAAATCTAGCCCAAGTGATATAAGTTCTCGTCCTGGGACTCATTACTCTATATGTCAATGAAGACATTCTTCATGACACATGTACTCCGACCAGAGATTTCCAAGTAATGACCCCGATAAGAGGCCGTGGGTATCATCTTCTGCTATCACATAAGTGGTGAATCCTCTATTAACTACTCAATTACCTTCAAATACCTCAAATTGTACCCAATCACCACCCTATGAGCGACCTCTACAAGGCAACAAAGAATGTAATCAAAGCATAGAATCAGTATCCAATATATCCTTGAGTACCCCAAGTCTAAGGATACTTGCATCATTGCTACGATGAGATTATCACTGACATTAGAATAGGACGTCCATGTAATACTTACTACCTCTAGTAAGCATCCATATCTCAACTCTAAACATCTCATGTTTACAGTTTTTAGGATCCACTGTTTGATCAAATCAAGGAGTTTGACATGTGCTGTTCTATCCGAATTAATGATGTCTAGTCTCGTTAATCCTATGATTAAGGATAATTTAGATACTGACATAATCGTATATGATAGGAATCTCAGTAGTATGATCATATCATAATTTCCTTCATGCTATGTCGCATATCATGGACTTTATTAATTTGTTATAGATCAATATCAATTCATAAATAATGAACACGAAATTAATGAAATATTCTTTTCTTTATTATTGAAAATAAAGTTTGTACACAACTTTGTACAAAACGCACTAAAGGCGATTGCCTTTAGGGCACTACTTTAACAAGTGTAGCAACGCCTCTCAAAGAAGCAGATAGATCAGCCTTTGCGAGTTTGAATAGTGAATAATTGCAAATCTTGCTTAAGATGGTGAATAATCACAAGTCCAATACTAACGAAAGAATGATGGGTAAGCTAATGAACATACCTCGGATTATCGACACTGGTGCATTGAATCATATGATAGGATGCTTCGATTTTTTATGTGAAATACGGGAGGTAGATGGATGCCCAGTGGGGCTACCTGACGAAAAATCAGCGATAGCGATGAAAGAAGGCTTAGTGATACTTTATTCAAATTTGAAGCTTGAAAATGTTTTATATGTGTCGAAATTAAACTGCAATCTAATTTTCATGTCACAACTAATAGATGAATCGACTTGTATTGACCAATTCACTCAAAATTTGTGTGTTATGCAAGACCACACTTCAGGGGTGCTAATTAGTATGGGTGAACAACGGGATGGGCTCTATTACTTCCAAAAGGTCTCACGTGCAAAAGCTTTCAAGGCAAATGGTGTGAGTTCGTTGGATCTTTGGCATAAAAGATTGGGACATCCATCATTGAAAGTCGTGAAATTAGTACCTAATGTTAGTTTTAATAGAAATAGTAACATATTGAATAAGGCATGCGATATATGTCTACGAGCAAAACAGACAAGGGATAGTTTTCTTAGTAGTGATTACAAAGCTTCATATTTGTCTAAAATTATTCATTGTGACATGTGGGGAGCATATAGAACCCCATCCTCTTGTGGTGCATAATATTTTTTGACTGTGGTAGATGTTTTTTCACGTTGCATTTGGATATTTTTATTGATTAATAAGAAGGAAGTTTATTGTACTATGTTGAATTTCATTGCCATGGTTGAAAAACAATATGGAAAAAGGGTAAAAATTGTTAGAAGTGATAATGGGACAAAATTCACTTGTATAGGAAATTTTTTTCTTGAACATAGAATAACATTTCAAAATTCATGTATGGGAACTCTACAGCAAAATGACAGAGTTGAGAGGAAACAATGACACATCTTAAATGTAGATCGTGCATTAAGATTTGAATGAAATCTTCTTATTGAGTTTTGGGGAGAATGTGTTTTGGCAGCAGGCTATCTCATAAATCGCACCCCCTCCATGTTACTAAATGGAAAAATCCCCTATGAAGTATGGCATGAGAAAATCCCTTCTTATGCCCACTTGCATGTTTTTGGCTCTTTGTGTTATGCTCACACCAAGGGACAAAAGGAGATAAATTTGCAAGTAGAAGCTAACGATGTGTTTTGTTCGGTATCCACATGGGAGAAAAGGGTGGAAACTATATGATCTTAAAAAAAGGAGTTTTTCATGTCTAGGGATGTGAATTTCTTTGAAAATGAATTTGCTTTTGCTTCTAATAATGCATGTGCCAGTGATTATTTTACTGGGCATGATCATATTTTGGGTAGTGCTAATGTTGATGGTTCTGAGAGAGATGGAAGGAATGCTAGTAGTTATGACATGCATAAGGGTGCACTGGTTGAAGTTAGGACTCCTATTTTTAACATGAAGGGGGCATATATAACGAAACATATATAGCCATAGAACTATAAAATGTGGAGGCACAAATTCAAGATGGGGAAAATGGGCCAACAACTGATACATCACAGTTGGGATATGGACAAAGAAGAAAGGAGCCCTCAGTTCTCTTTCAGGACTATGTGACCAACACAATACGGAAGTTGAGCCCGTCCTCAAGCACATCTGCATTAAGCATACTTCAGGTACGTTCTATCCTATAGCACATTTTATGAGTTGTGACAAGTTTTCTTTTCGACATCGAAATTTTATTACTGCTATTACAGTAGAACATGAACCCGGATCATTCGCTAAAGCCGTTAAACATGAAAAATGGAAATAAGTGATGCGAAGTGAAATTCAAGCTTTAGAAAATAGTGACATTTAGGTTATAGAGTCTTTGCCCCCAGGGAAGAAGGCGTTAGGTTGTAAATGGGTTTATAAGATCAAATATAATTCAGATGGTACAGTAGAGAAATACAAAGCTCTATTAGTGATATTTGAAAACCATCAAATTGAAGGGATTGACTATACAAAGACGTTTACAACTATGGCTAAAATGGTTACAATGCAAACATTCTTACCAGTCACAATGGCCAAATAATGGGAGTTACAGCAGATGGATGTCCACAATGCTTTTCTACACGGTGATCTTAAGGAGGAGGTTTACATGAAAATGCTCCTGGTTTGCATATACAATGTCCTAGTATGTTATGCAAGCTTCAAAAATTGTTGTATGGGTTGAGACAGGCTCCAAGATGTTGGTTTGCCAAATTATCTACAGCCTTGAAGGAGTATGGTTTCCGCCAGTCTTTTTTAGATTATTCTTTGTTCACTTTACATAAGGATGGTGTCCAAATTAACGTTCTTGTCTACATAGATGATTTAATTATTTTTGCGAATGATTATGGAGCTATACAAAAATTCAAAGGATATTTGAGTGAATGTTTTTGTATAAAAGATTTGGGTGTTTAAAAATATTTCTTAGGTGTAGAAGTAGATAGGAATTTTGAAGGAATTTTCTTGTGCCAGCGAAAATATACACTAGATATAATCTCAGAAGCTGGATTACTTGGTGGAAAGCTAACTAATTTTCCCATGGAGCAAAATCATGGGCTTGCACTCGTTGATGGAAAATTGCTTAATGATCCAGAACATTATCGACGACTAGTTGGACGTCTCATATATCTATGTTTTACTAGGCTCGAGCTGTCATATTGTGTTCATATACTTTCAAAATTTATATAGAAGCCATGAGAGGAGCATTGGTATGTTGCCTTGCGAGTTGTCAAATACCTAAAAGAAACATTAGGAGAGGGTGTTTTGCTACTCTATAACTATGATCTCCAATTGTCTGGGCGGTGTGACTCGGATTGGGCTAGTTGCTTATTAACTAGGAGATCACTCATTGACTAGTTTGTCTGATTGGGTGATTCTCCAATTTCTTAAAAGACAATGAAACAACAGACTATTTCCATATCATCAGCTGAAGCAGAGTACCAATCTATGGCTACAACAACATGTGAGCTCAAATGGTTAAATAATATCTTGTCTAATCTTGGTGTGGAACAGTTTAAGCCAATGCGTCTATCCTGCAATAGTCAGGCCGTACTTCATATCGCAAAGAATCCGGTTTTTCATGCGTGAATGAAACACCTTGAATTTGATTGTCACTTTGTTTGTGATAAGATTGTAAAAGGAACTATTCAGCCAGCCTAAATGCCTACTTATGCCCAGTTAGTTAACATATTTACCAAGGCCTTAGGCAAACACCAATTTGATTCTTTTATCAGAAGTTGGTCATTGGGACCCTTATGCACAAACTTGAGCAGTGGGTGTTAAGATCATGTGTAAATATTTTGTAAATATTCTTTTTATATTTAGTTCCTTATTTTTAGGAAGTTAGGTTGGCATTGTACGAGTTTGTAATGAACTATAACTATTGTATATATACTTACGGGTGGAATGATAAAAAGGGAAGAAAAATTGTAAACCCTACAAAAACTAATATTCTACCTCTCCCTCAAGTGAAGCCATTCTTATAGTTTCTCTATCTTGAAAATGTAATGAGCTTCCAAATGGTCTATGACCTATGGGCTTTTATATTGATAAGTTCCTTATGAGCTATGTTTTCTCTAGTGTAGAAATGGATAGTTACTAATTGGAGTAGGCATGACTTGGAATGGCCATTATCAACGATGCAAACTTTTTTATGTTTAAGTTTAGCATAGAATCTAGTATGATCTAAAAACATGAATGATGGATATGACACATCACATATAGGAAAGCAAACCACTATTTAAGAGTGGCAATGACCCAAGTTGGGTTCGAGCCGAAATTTTATGCTCAGGCTTAGACCCAGCCAAAAGCCGAATTACGTCAAGGCTTACAGTTCAAGTTCAATCCTAATCAAACTTGCGCAATCCAAAGCCCAATCTGGCTCAAGGCTTATGACTCAGGCTTGAGTGACTCAAAGTTCGGTCTGGTTCAAGTTAAGCTCAATTATTTTTTAATTTAAAATTTGAAATTAACATCATTTTACCAAACATAGTATGAGCCCAGTTTAAAATATAATAATTTTAAAAAGTGAGCCGACATAAAGCTTTGTTAACTCGAGCTTCCTGAAGCTCGGTTTACTTGGGTCAGCCTTGTTAACTTCAGGTTAAGTTGAGCTAAATAAAAACTATCATCCCTACACCTACTCTTATAAAAATGGCGTATGAGCCTTGAGGTTGAGAAACTGGAGCATAAACATTCATCCGTTTAGGTTAACTTTTACCATATAATCCTAGAATATTAGTCAACAAATTTGTTGAGTTATCTTTATAGTGTAACTGGAAGATCAATTTGCTTCGACGAAGATAATGCCTTACTAAAGAGAATCGACTATGTTATAATATGTATTAAAGTTAAAATAAATAAATAACTGCCAAACACCATGAAAATACTCATATTAGAAGGTGAAGGTAATTTATTCCAAACAGAAATTTCTTTAAGCTATTAATAGAAAATTCATAAACATCACACAAGCTAAGGAATTGAGGGCGATTAAAAAAGTGTTAACATAATTTGAAGAACTCATGAGCAATTCCTAGACTAGCATCAAATAGCTCAAGGTAAGGAGATTTATGTTCAAAGCATAATAGACAACATGGATGTTAAAGGCCTGTATCTAATTACAATACTCACTATAATAAATTAGAGTATCAGCTACAAAAAATATTGTAGCTAAATGTTTGAAAAACGTTGTCTATAATTATTTATGACGTTTTTTTCCCATCGCACAAATCTCGCCAATTCCTTATAGCTAAAAAAAATAGGCAACATTTTCAGAAATCGTAACCTAAAAGTATTAGCTATGAAAATTTTTCGTAACTAAAACACTAAAAACATAGCTAAAAATTTAATGTTGGGGGGAAACATTTTGGCTACATTTTTATCTTCATAGCTATATAGTTTTGGTACATTTTTAATAATGTTACAATATGTTATTTGTTACTTTTTAATCGATGATATTGAACAATATTTTTGTATATAATGTATTGACATGTTTTTAATGTGAAATATTTGCTTATTATTATTAAATTAAATCATAGAAAAATATTATTAATTCAAAAAATCGAGCATTGTATATATAAAGTAAAATCATATAAATATGATTAAATTATATCAACAAAAATAATATAACATTAAAGATGATCATTTGTTCTTATACAAGATATAAATGACAATTTCGATAAACTCAAAAACACATCTAAACGAACTCTACTGATAGAAATTTCAAGCTTTGTACTTTCTATTACCCTATTCAAAAACACATCTAAATGAACTCTATTGATAGAAATTTCAAGCTTTGTACTTTCTATTAGCCTATTCAAGATATCCCTTGCTCCTCATATCAGACTTAAAATCGTTACTCTTTCATAACCACCAATCATTAAAATATCATCAACTCTTCTCCTTTCGTCAGTTCCTAACCAGGACAAATTTAGGGAGTGAGACTACATAAAGTAGTCTTTGCAGATTAAGAAGCATTTTGGGGAATCTTCTATCATCTAGCATTTGTTTCTTCAAAGTAAAACCACCTGCAAGTCCAAAACTCTTGTGCTTAATTTTATTCCATAAGATGGTATAGATAGTTTAAACACCAAAGATAGCACATAACCTTTGAATGGTTCAAATAATATGATTTGATGGTTTATAAAATTGTGTTTCTTTTGTTATGCCAATCCATAATTCTATACATAAATATATTCACTACTTATTAATTATTAAGTTTCGTTCGAAGATCATACCCTATACATAATGCATGCATATGGTCACTATGTTATGCGCTCATAAGAACATTTGGACCACAACTTATATAGGGGGATAAAATAATATAGAAGTAAATAAGAAAAAGAAACAAAACAAAGGAAAAGATAATGTCTTAATCTGCTTTGTTATAATAGTAGAATATGTATTTAATGACTCATTTGCAAGTATGGTCTCTAAACATAGATCAACAAAATCCAGGTATATGCCAAATTGACAGGTTTTGCATCTCTCTCTCTCTCTCCTTAATGCCTCTCTTGTGCATGGGTCCAAGTGTTGTGCAAGAATAACTACACCTTATAATTTGAAAGCCAAATCTCCTTATGTTTTCAAATTCATCATTGATGCTCCATAAAGCTCAACATTCATGAACTTAAGGATAACAATAAAAGGTTAGGATACTATCAAAGCTTACAAAGAATGAATAATGACTACCAATCACTTTAAGCACAAAAAGAGTGGGGAAGGAGAGGAAGGATTGACAAGTAAAATAGTAGAGTTGCGTGTGCTCTATAAAGGGGTGAAAGCTAATAAATGAATCATCAAAGTGATTGATGTCTACTATGCCAATACTCAACTAGTATTCATTAGTATAACCTAATAGATCAAATGCATAAAAAGAAAAAAATTAACAACATGGCTTCAAGATTCTATCCTAAATCTACTTGTCCTATGATTAATTACGCTTTTCTTAACTCATATTCTAATGTTGAAATTTTAAACAGTTTGATACAACTTGCTGAAGCTATACCAGCATATCAATAGTAAATTTTGATGGATCAAATATAAAGAGAAAGAAAGAAGCATAATAAAGAGAGGTGTCTTCCTGATTAGGAAAAGAACACAAATCCTTGAGGCGTTTTAGTATAAAGTAATGCAATCAAACAATAAGTAAAAACAAAGAAAGAATATAAATAACCTCTAAGAACAGAGCATAAAAGAATTAATAATTCAAATTGTTGATGAGTTATAGTTCTTCCCTATAATAATATCAAATTTGATTACTATAAGAATCCCACCTTTGTCCAATTCAAGCTCCACTGAGTTTAACTCTATCTCAAGCTTAGTTATAACATCTCGAAGGTGATATACATGTGTGTCAATAATGTGAACAATGAAATTAAGTTCCCAATAAGGGGTATTGTCATTCATATGATCCCAAACACTATTAATCCAGAATCAAACTAACTAAAACACTATTGTTGAAACAATATAGAATGAGATCATCATATTTAATTATTTGGAATAGGAGTACAGCACTAATATATTAGATCCAACTTCACAAGAAATTATAAAAGGCTCTCGAAACTAAGAAGATGATCAAAATAAGTCTTATATCAAAAATTTTATATAAAAGTCCTCCCCCCCCAAAAAATTATTCTCATGCAAAATTAGACTACAAATTCATACACATCTCACTAATATAAAAAAATGTTAATCTTTCCAATGAGAAGCTGCTTCAGCAATGCATTCACATTCATAGACCAATCAATTAAAAAGGACTAGAAATGTTAAAGGACTTGAATGCCAATAATTAACTCTTATAAATTACATTATAGAAATACAAAGCCATAACAGATCTAAGCTTACATGCTCGAACCACTAGATCTCAAAACAAAGCAACATAAATAAAAGAGTTAAAAACAGAAAGGAATCTCACCGCTGCCACTTGCTTAGAGCCAAGCCTTCCTTCGGTGCCATCTGTGTAGGAGGAGTTAGCACAGGACTGTTTGAGGAGAAGAGGCCATTGTCGACAACAATATAAGCAATGTTGTTGTTATTATTGTTCTTGACGCAAGGGTGATCAGAGGACCAGATCTTCTGGTCCATTCACCAATTCCAAACCTATACAGTTAATCTCATCCATACATTTACGTGAGTCCCACGTACATGTGTAGACAAAATTAATCGGCCAAGTTGTAACACCATTTTGAAAACAGAGGATTTTGTGTGGGATCAAAGAATGTAGGGTTGAGATCTACATCGGGTTGTGAGGATTCGACGGGAAATGAATTGGGACACAAGGCAATCACACGGTTGATGGAGACGTCATTGTTGAAGTCAAAGTAGCTTTCGTGGAAGGGTGTGTGGTTTGACGCGTGGATCTCCTACTTATCGATGCTAAACTTATGGAACACTGTAGAAATGGACTACTTTTCTTTCCATAAAGTAGAAAGGTTAAAGAGAAGGATAAAAAAGAAGAAGAAGAGAAATGACAAATTTGATGCACAAATAAGACGAGGAATCTATTGGAACAGAATACACACGAAGACAGATCAAGCAAAACAAGAAGAGAGATCTATGTTTAAGTTATACGTCTCACATATAGTTGGAACATATTTGTGCTCTAGCTATGAAAAATATTTTGTGTTTGATCCATATGATCATTCTGAATAAGCTGATTAATTTATCTATCTCGAATTAATGATCCTTCACTCCTTGAACAAAGTGCATGCATGTCGTCTTTATTTATGCCTCAAATAACTTCTGATTAAGGAAACATTTATGAGTCAATATCTCAAAGTGTAGTTGTAATGCTTCCATACCCTGGCTAATTCTCTTTTTGAATTGAAGCTTTAACTTGACTAATTCTCAGCAATATAGAGAACATCAAATTCAATTATCATTATAAACGTAACCAACTGAATATGTTCAATTTATCATTTATAGATGATCTCTTACTCTTTAGAAAAACTAATATTAATTGTGTCCATATTTCTTATTTGTTTCAATAGACAATCGGTTGGAGCAATGCAACTTAAAACAACTTACAAGTTTCCAGCTCCAAGTAGCATCTTTAAGATACTTAAGGATCCTTGTCACTACTCTGAGACTCTCCTACATTGTTACAACAAAAACTATCTTGTACAAGGAGACATTAGTTGATCTTGTCACATATGAGCAACTTACACCTTTAGTGGAGCTCCCATCCTTTCCTTCCAATGACTTGATTAAATCTAAAGGAAGACTACTTAAAAACTTCTTATGGATAAGAAACAAAAGGGATACTATCAAGGTCAAGATAAAATTGAGTGAGGTGTGTTTGCAAAAAGAAAAAGGAGTCTAGGTTTTCATTATATAAAGATGAAAAATAAGATGCTTTTATCTTAATTCCTAAAAGGAAGCTTTTGGATCCTTAAGTTTATTATTAACTCAAAGATAAAAGACCACACGTGATTTAAAGGTCATTGTAAGAAATGAAAAAAAAACCACATTGTCATTCTTTCTTCTTAAGTTCTTAAAAAAAAATACACAATTGAAGATTCTAAAGTAGAAGATACAATTCACTATAACACAGAAGTGGCATCTTGATCATCCCAAGTCTCTCTACATCATTATGGATATTTTACCTACCAACCCACTAGATTTTTGTAATATCTCATTTTTTCATACTAAGGATTGGAACCCTGAACTTGTAGCACCCAAATCTTATAGGGCTTATTCCCGAACCTACTGTCAGCATTCAAGAACATACTCTACGAAGGTGACATACTAAGATAGTTAGTCAAACCCATTGCACAAAATTTTCACGCAGCACACGCATTTTTAGAGAACACTTTATAATTCTCGAACTATTTTATTAAAAAACACTTTCAGTCGCAAGTGTTACAATAATTAACATATCAGCATATATTCCAATAATCAACTGGGCCCAATACAAAACATTTCTAGTCATACAGTTATTACACTTTTCAATTCACATAAATGTTATACAATATTTGCGGAATACAATTTTAAAATACATAAGAAAGACTATAGACATATGCAGGTACAACTGATCCCAACCTCTAACTCTTATCCAAATGCGGTAGTTAGACTCCAGTTGGTCTAATTGGTAACTCCTCTGAGCCTGAAAAAATATTGCAATTTTGGGATGAGTTTTGCGAACTCAGTGAGTGAATCATCATCGATGTGCTCACCTAGAACACAAATATTACAAGCAATAACCAAATTCACATGTATATCATATTATTTAGAACCATTTCTCATTTAACACACCTTCCAATTGTGTATACCCACTCACAATATATACATATTTCTATAAACACATTATGAATACAACGTTCATATAATCATTTCAAAATAATCTAATCATTCATCTCATCAACATGTATACAAACATTGCACATCATTGTGTCAACACAATTTAAAAACTTTTCACAACTATTCACATGATATATGTAAAGATATATATGCAATTCATATGAGCCTCCACTTTCATTATTATTTTGTTGTGGTCGAGTACTTATTAATTATTCCATATCCTTTGTAGATACCTGGCTTATTTCAGGTACTGACCCATATCCCTTGTGGATATTGGGCTTATTTCAGGCTGGTCACTCCGGTCACAATTCCTTTATCTGAACATGTACATCAATGTCACGAAATGCATCATCTCACATAACGTACAGTTATATATCACAATCATTAGATCAAAGTCCAGCATTCTACAAGAATGTT
>JAOQML010000197.1:10229148-10258991 GCA_027568935.1 Erythroxylum urbanii
GAATGAAGTGTCTTTGATAATTGTTGTTCTTAATTGTCATCTTGCAACAAATTGAGAGAGTGAGTGAGATGAAAATCTTGTAGGATAGTACAACGAGAGTTGATGACCTATATACTAGCAATTATTATGTCAATTGAATAATTAGAAGAGAGATCTTAATTAGTCAATTGATCGTCCATAGGATAGTGTAATAACTAGTTGAATCGGTAGAGTCATTGGGTTGGTTGAGAGATCATTCAATCGATTTCCATAAATCCAATTAAGGACAAATACTTACACCTTGAGAGAGGGTAATTAGTACATTCGGAAATCTAGGATGAGACACAATTCAATCAATGAAACATGAGGGAGACAGAATAAGGAAAAATTAATCTCTAGCATTTGGATCCTTGAATTCAAATTTTCTGCAATTGCGATATTGTCCATTGCTTACATTAGTCTTTTAATTTTAATTTAATTTTCTAGATTAATTACATTAAACAATTTTATTTCTTAAACAAAGTCTTTTCTAAATTAAGTGGTGTCTGGGCATCAATCCCTGTGGGATCGATATCTGTCCTTTCTAACTACAAGTCACGGCCCGTTCACTTGCGATTTTTGAGCGTAAAATAAGGAGATAGGTTTTACAATCCATCAATAACTGGGCAGGTTATTTGTACTCCAGAAAATCTCTTACGTGATATTGTATATTCCTAGGTCGATCAGCAATATCGTGGAAAACTAAGAAATAGTCAACAGTTAGTGGATTGTCGGCAGAAGCGAAATATTGATGCATGTCAAGCACTGTATGTGAAGTTCGGTGGATTTCATACTTGTTGTGAGATCTGTGCATACATGTTCAATTACCATATACACTCTTTTGTGACAATAAGGCTGCCATACATATATCCGAGAGCCCTGTCTTCCACAAGCGGACCAAACACCTGGATATAAACTGCCATCTAATCCGCAATGCCATCAAAGAAGGGTTCATCACAACTACATACACACCTTCTAAACAACAAGTAGCCAATTGATTCACAAATCATTATCCACCGGCAACATTCACTCAGCAAGTTCCAAGTTGAGCCTCATAGATGCTCCAACTTGAGGAGGGGCTGTAAAGATAAGAAAAGCCCGTCTATTTAACCCAACGAACACACACCAATACAATACACTCAACCTCACACGATAAACTCTAAAAACCCCTTTCACACACAAGTAGCATCTTCTCCAACAAACCCAAATAATCAAGGACACACGCAGAAATAATTTTTTTTCTTTTTTTCTTTTTTGTAAATACAACACTACAAATTATGTTAGATCAATCTTTCGTGTACAAATATTACCTATACAGACACTATCATATACATAGAAAGGATTAATAAAATCTCATTTTGATTTTTTTATGTGCTCTACTTTTATCATCGCCGTCATCGGCATTACTGCGGTACCATACGATTCTTGTAGAGCATCTTATCAACATCATGCTCAAACATGAAAGACAAACCCAAGCTCTCTCTTGTACATATAGTTAACAAGTGATACTGGTGAAAAATTCTATTGACCAAACCTTGTGATATGATAAGATATATGATTTGTGTTTCATGTAAAACTTGGTGGTGATTAGTTGAGAAACTTTCCGGGACGAAAATGAGTTTCTTCTTTTACAGTAAATATTCAGATACCTTAACAAAACCAGCTTTTTAGTTTAAAGGGATTTAACAAAGCTGTTGTACAAATATTATGTTCAACTGAAAAATGGAATGAGCATCAAAAGAATGGGAAAGTGCTTATGAATTTTAGTAACTGAAACAAAAAGTTCCTTGTAGCGAAGAAAAAAGATGATAACTTGACAGGAAACAGGTTTCTTTGTGTCACAAAATTTGGGCGAAGAGTGAAAACCAAAAGGAAAAAAAAAAGGTTAGCGTTGTCTCCTATTGTTTTTACTTTAGTTGAAAACAATAAATGAATAATCAGCTAGAGTGGCACTTGTTAGTAAACTATATAGACTTAGTGCGGATTGCTTTCGTATTTCTGACTTAAGAGGGCTCGTGCCCTTTTATCATTTTCTACAATTCGAATTGCATGGAGGAGAAGGAGCTGGAAGTGTCTTGCATCTCCATAGCTGCCCCCATTCAACAAAAATACATAATGGTAATGAAGCTACAGAACAAGCCATGTTAGTACTACTGGATTAACTCTAGCTCATGCTTATGCAGTGATGACATCATTGCTAATCCGTCGCTCCAAGTTAATATTTTGTGTTTTAGCAGTATGATTTTTATTCTTTTTTTTAACATAATCTCCAAAAGTTGTCGCTTTACTTGGTTACTCTACCTCTGATGAACACTGTCCATAAGGTTGATGTCTGGATTCCTTCTATTTGAGATTGCCACTTTTTGAGATTCAAGAATCCCAAACCCAAAAGGAATAGGAATCCTTTTTAATATCTAAAACAAACTATTAAAAAAAATACAAATTTGTAGGTGAATAAGAATGCTTTTACAATAAAAATTCTGATTTCAAAAGAAGATGTGAAAAAGGATATGAATTCCTAATTCAATTAAAATAATTTTATTCATGTAGGTAGAGAGTAGGTAAAAAGAGCTTTTCTCTAGCATCCCTTCTTATAAATCTTTGATCTGATCTCTATACAACATATCTATTCTATTTTCTGTTGTAACAGGTATATGTTGGTACGTCGCCTCTTCATTTGTTTTAGTAATTCTTTTTTTTAACACTTGTGAATTAAGATAAGTAATGGCAGGTCAAATCTTCCGGTAGACTTGTTAAGGTCGATTGAAGGAGAGCTTTTCTCATATTTTGACAAATTGCAATTTTCTTATGTATGCAAAACATGGCATGAGGCATCTAACCTTGATCCTGACGGCTTTCCATTTTTGGTGGTACCGATTTATAATAGTGGTTCCAACACAATCTCTTCCTGCAGATTACATAGTTTTCTAAGTAATAAGTGTTAGATATTGAGTTAGAAGTGTCAGTAAAGGAGAACAAAAATACAAGATTTGAGAGAAGAAAAAACGTAGAAGAATTTGAACTTTTCTTATTTCAACTTGAAAATGAGGGACTTCCGTACCACACTTAAGTAACCTTAAAAATAACAATAAAGCTAAAATCAGGACTCACAATGGACTTAATCCCACATTCTGCTAAAATATCTAACTACTGTTATTGACCACTAACCACTAACATAATAACATCTAGGACCCACTAATATAAACGTGTTGCAATAAAGTAGCAATAACTTTTTGAATCAGTCAATTATATTTATTGAACACTCCTCCTTGATTCAAAATCACATACTCCTAACTGTAACCTGTAAAAATGAAACTTGGCCTGTGATGGGGATTTTGTAAAAATTTCAACTGTTTGCTCATTAGTGCTACAGAATTTCAACACTATTTTGCCATCAGTTATCAGCTTTCGAATGAAATGATGAACATCAATATGCTTGGTTCTGCTATGGAAAACAAGATTTCTGGAAATTGCTATTGTGGCCTGGTTATCACAAAATATCTTAGTGGCTTCTTTTTGCTCAAAACTGAAATCAGCTAGGAGTTTTCTCAGCCATAAGACTTGTCTTGCTGCTGAAGTTGTTGCAACATACTCTGCTTCAGATGATGACAAAGCTACTGTCTCTTGCTTATTTGAACTCCATGTCACTGCTCCAGAACCAAAGCTGAAAACATTGCCAAAAGTGCTCTTTCGATCATCTAAGCATCCTGCCCAATCACTGTCAATGAAACCAATTAAGTTGAAATTTGGTACTTTGCAATACCAAATACCAAAATTCATAGCTCCTGCTATATAACGAAGTATCCTTTTTGCTACTCCAAGGTGTTGTTTTGTAGGGCTAGGCATAAATTGAGACACAACACTAACAGACAAAGCAATGTCAGGTCTAGTATGAGTTAAATAGTTTAAAACTAAACTTCTGAAAAGTGTAGGATTTGCTTTCTCAGTCCCATCTTCACACTGTAGCTTCTTATTTATATTCATTGGTATGGCTGCCACTTCACAATTTGCTATGCTAATCCTCTTTAAAAGATCTATAGCATATTTCTTTTGACACACAAAAATTCCATCATTACTTTGCATAATCTTAAGCCCTAAAAAATAATGCAATAAGCCCAAATATGTCATCTCAAAATTTCTCTACATAGTGGACTTAAAATCATCAATTAAGGACTTTGAAGAACCCATATAAATCATGTCATCCACATACAGGCAAACTACTAAAAAATCTTAATGACCTTGTTTTTTTCAGATAAAGAGTCAGCTCATTTTCACTTTTAGTGAACATGTTGTCTTAAAAAAATGAATCAATCTTTCTATACCAAGCCCACGGATCTTGCTTTAGCCCGTAGAGAGCTTTTCTTAACAATTAGACTTTGTTTTCATTGTTAGTGATAGTAAAACCTGGAGGTTGTGAAACATAAACCTCCTCATCCAAAACCCTATTCAAAAAAGCATATTTCACATCAAATTGATACACAGGTAATTGTAATTGAGCAGCCAATGCTAAAATAATTCTTACAGTTTCAAATCGAGCAACAAGAGAAAAGGTTTTTTCAAAATCTATACCTTATTGTTGTGAGTATCCCTTTGCCACCAAACGAGCTTTGTGTTTTTGGATGCTTCTATCAGCATTATACTTCGTTCAGAAAACCCACTTGAGCCCTACAATATGTTTGCCTTCTGGAAAACCAACCAATTCCCATGTTGAATTTCTTTCAATTGCCTGCATCTCCTCTATTATAGCAGCCTGCCACTTAGGGTTTTCTGTAGCTTCTTCAAAAGAAGTTGGATGAGAAACTAATAAAGCAAAATTACATGAATCATAAATTTCTCTAAGAGATTTGAATTTTCTAGGTGGAGTTTCATTGTTACTACTAGAGGAGATGCTGGAGTGTCTAAACTAGTAGAACTTGTAGAGCTATTAACACTAGGAGAGCTAAGAACTGAACTTGCAAGTGATGAAGAAGCTGAATTTTTAGGTGATAGTAGATCTGAATTTTCTAGTTGTTAAAAATCTGCTGGAATTAAACTTTGCAAGCCTTCCTCATTGAAATTGCACTTCAAATCTACTTCTTCATTGAATAAAACATCGCTGCTAATTATCACTTTGCCACTTATAGGATTATATAGACGATATGCTTTGGATTGAGAGTTATAGCCAATGAAAATGCATTTTTTAGATTTTTTATCAAGTTTAGAATATGTATTAACCAAAGCATATGTTATATAACTAAAAACTTTTAAGTGGCTTACTCGTGGCTTCTTACCCATCCAAGCATCATAGGGTCTTTAACCCAAAACTGCCTTTGTTGGTGAGATATTTAGAAGATATATTGCTGGTGCAACAGCTTCTCCCCAAAACTGATTTGGAAGCCCTTTTGCCTTTAACAAGCTTCTGGCCATTTCAACCACTGTTCGAATTTTTTGCTCTGCAACACCATTCTATTCTGGTGTATACGGGGCTATAAGTTCCCTATGAATTTCATTCTCATAACCAAAGTTAGTGAAATCATTAAATAGGAATTCACCGCCATGATTTGTTTGAAATACTTTTTTTTCTTCCACTTTGCTTCTCCACCAATGCCTTAAATTTCCTGAAACTCTCAAAGGTTTCATATTTGAATTTTAAGAAATAAATCCAACTCATACAGCTATAATCATCTGTAAATAGTAGAAAATAGCAACTTCCACCAAGTGATTATGTTTTCATAGGCCCACATGAATTAGCATGCATAAGTTCAAGACAATTAGAAGCTCTCCATGATTTTCCAGATGGAAATGACTTCCTATTCTGCTTCTCATAAACACATCCCTCACAAAAATCAAGTTCACCAATTTTTGGCAAGCCAATAACCATTTCTTTCAGACTCAAAATTTTCAAACCATTCATATTCAGATGCCCATAACATAAATGTCATAAATTAGCCTCATCATTTCTTCTAATAACTAAGGCTTTGCTCACAACATTTGAGACATTAAAAGGAAACATCATATTTCTTGTCATATAAACAGTAGCTATAGTCTGACCAGATTTTTTATCATGAATAACACATGAATCATCATCAAACACAACAGAATATCCACTGGGTAATAGTTTTCCAATACTTAATAAATTGTGAGCTAAACTAGGCACAAATTGCACATTATAGAGTAGTTTAACACCATCTTGCACAATTTTGAGGGCAATTGTTCTTTTTCCTTCGACTTTCATTTGTTTGTCATACCCAAGTCGGACCTCACTCTTTTGTGTCTCATCAATTTCTTTGAATAAGAACTTGATTCCAGACATATGGTTGGAGCATCCACTGTCCAAAAACCATAAATCTGCGTTGTTATTTACATCTTAAACTGGTGAATGTGCCATAAATAACTTGCTCTCCTCTTTAACCTTCTCTGTAAAATTTGCTTGCTTTTGTTCTTTACGTTGTTTGATCCAGCAATTAGCTTCTTTGTGCCCCAATTTTCACAATATCTACACTGGATTGCACTCTTGTATTGATTTTGTTCATTAAATCAACTTCTACCTTTGCTACCACCACCTTCTCGTCCACAAAATCCACCTCTATTTTTGCCACGACCTCTAGAATTTTTAGTCTTTCCCTTGAAAGACTCCCCCTTAACCTGAAATGCCTTTTCCTCAAATTTTTCTTAAGACCTGCCAAGTTTTGCTTTATGGGCTAACAAGGAGCTCATCATTTCATCAAAAGTATAAATAGACAAATCCTTAGTTTCTTCAATTGCAACAACAACATGATCAAATTTGAGGTTAAAATCCTTAATACCTTACTCACAACAGTTTCGTTACTCACATTTTCACTATAAGACTTCATCTGATTAACAATTCCATATACTCTAGACAAGAATTCTTGCACAAATTCTTTATCTTTCATACTAAAATTCTCAAAATCACGACGAAGTTTTTGAAGTTTTATAGCAATTACCTTCTTGTCGCCCTAAATATTCCTGCTTCAAAATCTCCCATGCCTGTTTTGAGGTGGTAACTGCTGAAATTCGAGGAAATATATCATCCTCTAGAGCTGATTGAATGAGGAGTAAGGCCTTTGCATATATTTTTTATTTTCTTGCAATCTTTAGTCAGGTTCAGTAGTTGCAGAATCTAGCTCTTCACACCCGTTCTCCACCAAGTCCCATAGTTCTTGTGACTTGAACGACGTTTTCATCTTGAGACTCCAAAGGTGATATTTTTCACCTTCAAAATTGGAATTATAGGTTGTGTACCTGGATTAATGTCATTGCTTGGCGTAACTTTTTTACTGCTTGTTCTAAGTTTTTTAGCTTTCAAAATAGTTACTTTACTTTTTCTTCTGCTTAAAGAAGAATAAAGGAGGACCAAAACCTGGATGCTAGATAGAAGCACTTTACAGATTTTCCTGACTTAGGACTTTTATTGAACACCTGGTGTGGAAATCTGTTGTTGTTGTTTGGTTGAGCTAAGATTTTAGGTATTATTGGATCCCTCTCTAGCTCAACTCAGAATCATGTATTTTGGTTGTTTCGTCTCCTAGTCTCTCACGGACAGTAGCTCTCCTTGCTTGTCATCTCCTAGTCTCTCTTGCACAGCAGCTCTCCTTGTTAGTAAGAGTTTACTAAGATAAAAGACAATAAAGACAAGTTTGAGTGGTGGTGTCATTGACACTCTGATACCATAAATGTTAGCAAAAGAGAACAAAAATACAAGATTTGAGAAACAAGGAAAAACGTAGAAGAAACTGAACTTTTCATATTTCAGCTTGAAAATGATGGACTCCAGTACAACACTTAAATAACCTTAAGAATAACAATAAAGCTAAAAGGCAGGACTCACAAAGAACTTAATCCTACATTCTACTTAAATATCTAACTACTGTTATTGACCACGAACCACTAACATAATAACATCTAGCACCCATTAACATAAACGTGTTGTAATAAAGTAGCAATAACTTTTTGAATCAGTCAATTATATTTATTCAACAGGAAGATGCCGAAGGAAATTTATTTGTGGGTTCATCTCATGGTTGGCTTGTCACAATTGGTCCCAAGTCTCCCACAATAATTCTTATCAATCCTACGACAAGAGCTCGAATTGAACTTCCACCTAGATATAAATTTCCTGATGTTTCAAATTTTGACATAGACGGAGAGTACCCAGTCTGGGTTGCAAGTTATCACGAATTAACTACACTGCCTTCTTCTTATATACATCATCATTTATTGAGTAAGGTTGTTTGTCTTCTAATCTAGTTTCTTGCAATAACTATATGGCTGCTTGCATCTATGGAGACATGTGTAGATTGGTGTTCTGTAAGAGGGGAGATACGAGATGGATGTCTATACATGGCTGCTTGCATCTGTGGAGAGATGTGTAGATTGACATTATGTAAGAGGGGAGATACGAGATGGATGTCTATACATGGAGCAACGTGTTATGATGACATCATATTTTACAAAGACCGACTATATGCTTTTAGCAGTAAAATGTGTATGGCATTTTTTTATGTGAGTTTTACATGTCCACCAAGATTGATAGAGATTATAAAGTTTCCCACAGATATAGGAATTATTTTTTGTCATATTTGGCAGAACATTGTGGTGATATTTTGTTGGCAATACGCTTAACAAGAAAGGATACAGAAAAAGTACGATAGGTAACCCAACAATTTGATGTCTACAAGTTCAATAGTAATGGGAGTGGGAGTGCATGGATTGAGTTGATAGATATCAAAGGCAGTTTGTTATTTTTAGGCCATAATACATCCATTTCTATACCGTCCAATCATGTATCTAAAGAATGCAATGGGGACCAAATTTATTTTACAGATAACCTTCTTGATTTCATCGAACAAGGTGTTCAAGGTGGCCATGACATTGGTGTTTATGTCATGATCAACAAAACCATCTCTAAACTTGAGGACTACACCTGTGATCGGCTTGTTTGGCTTCCACCCATTCGGATTAATTTTCCTGAATTTTTATGAAACAAAATATAAATTATTAGTTCAATTAATTTTTCTTGTGTTATTTTTATTTTTTTTCAATTTTCTATTTCAATTATTATTTTCTTTTCCTTCAATACAGTTGAATATAGGTTTCATCTAAGAAAAGAACTGTTTATTTTTGTAATTCCAGTCCCCTCAACTCAGTTCCATCAAAATATGAAAATTTGTATGCCAAATTTTATAATACACCTTCAAAGCTTTCTTTCTTTTTTCTTTCATACGTTAATTCTTTTGCTAATGCAATTGAAGGGTCCATGTTTTCATCTCTTTTATTTTGTACTCACACTTCATATTCATTCCATGGAATGGATTGAAAAATTCCTCTATCCTCCTTACACCGTTCCAACGAGTCCCTTTAGCAAGAACAGATCACCCACTGTCAAAGAATGAAACAACTTTATTGTTAAGTGTTTTGAATAAAAAATGGAGAATACAAAAGTTAGTTATATCTAGAATCCAGAACATAACGGTTTTTAATGACTATCACAATCGTGTTAACAAAAGAAAGATCATATCAAGATATAAACTCTTAAAAATGTTACCTGCAACTTCCTCACATTATCCTATAGCTTGCTTTGAGCTTAGCTTACCAGGCCAGTTGACGAGAACCGAACTCGTCTTTCTTCTTCATTTTATCAATAGATCAAATTTTCTATTTTTTCTCTTCTTTGTTCACTCTAACCTTCTATTATTCTATTTTACTTATAAATCTGAAACCTAAGCAAGTTAGACATCCCTTATATTTTACATTTTGTGCTCAATATCCTTAAGTACAGATGGGGTCATCAAATCCAAAGTGTTTCGTTTTGTGCCAGTAATACTAGTAATTGAATCACTATTTTTACTACTGTTTATTTTATGTGTATATTAGACGAACATGGAAGGTGACCCACCAAACGTATTTTCTCTAACTAACTATATAAGTTCTAATTATATTTCTTTTATTAAAGCCAATTTGCATTTGATCAATATATGGCATAGATATGGTTCACATTAAAGTACAAGCTAACGGTGAAGAAAAGAGAAAGAAAGTAGGCTAAAAAGTGAGGAAAAGAAGTAAGACATGGATAGCTAGGGAACAAATCCTCTGCTCCTATAAATCAATTCCTACTATGTTCCATTCTATTTCATCCACACATTTGTGTGAGACTTATAAAAATATATTGATGAGATGGGATGGAGCACAGTAGGAATTGGTTTATGGAAACAGAGAATCTCATCCCAGATAGCTACGGAGGTTTTGACATAGAATTGTAAGGAAATAATAATTCCTTAATAATTAAATTTCATAACTTTTATTAAATTCGAGTATATTAATTGTTCTTCTTTTTCTTCTTTCTGGTTATTATTATTTTTTACTCTTAAAGTTCAATCAACATGAATAGTTACTGGTCAGACCTTCCATTGGAATTTGTTCACAAATTACAGTTTTCTTACGTGTGCAGAATATGGGAAACTGTATCCAATAGTCTTCCATTCTTGGTGGTACTTGTTAATAATTTGCTTCAGGACTTCCACGTTGAAGTTTTCTTTGATTAGTTTCAATAACTAGAATTTGTTTTTCCAATGAATAAGTCCTATTCTTTAGGATATTGTTAGTGTTATCAGAAATCTAGGTTGTTACCATAATTATTTGGATTCATTATCTTTTCAATTCAGATATTTTTACTATAAATGTAATGCACCAGAATGAATAAGATATTTTCCCTTTTGTTGCATCATATCAGCTTTCTCATTTCTTGCTTTTATTCTTCATTTTCTCAGTTTTTCTTCTAAAAAAACTAACATTTGGTATCAGAACTTCATTCTTATGGGACCTGTGAGTATCCATGGAAGCAGAAACTGATTTTCCCAACTTTTCTCAAGCTACACCACATGTTTTTTATGGAGAAAACCACCAACTTTTGGCTGTTAGAATGAAAATTTATCTGGAGGCCTTGGATCTATGGGAAGCCGTTGAAGAAGATTACAAATTTGCTCCGCTGCCAAACAATTCGATGGTAGCTCAGATGAAAAGCCACAAAGAGAAGAAGACTAGAAAATCAAGGTCAAAGAAATGTTTTTTGCTGGTGTTTCAACAACGATTTTCACAAAGATTATGAATCTCAAATCAGTAAAAGAAATCTGGGAGCATCTGAAGACGGAATACGTAGGAGATGAAAGAATACGAAGAATGCAAGTGTTCAATCAAATAAGGAGATTTAAGCTGAATATTCAGACAGATTGCTTAGCATTGCCAACAAAGTAAGGCTTCTTGGCATTAAATTTGATGATTCAAGAATTGTTGAAAAATTTGTTGTTACGGTACCTAAAAAATACGAAGCCTCAATAACTACCTTGGAAAATATTAAAGGTCTATCTAAGATCACCTTGTCAGAACTGTTGAATGCTTTTCTGGCTCAAGAACAAAGGAGCCTTATGAGACAAGAGCGTACCGTAGAAGGAGCCTTGTCAGTTAAACATCAACAGGAAATTTCTGGGAGTAGTTCAGGCAGTCAGACTCGAAACAAAGGTGGAAGCTCAAAGAAGAATTTCCCACCTTGTGAACACTGTGGCAAAATGGGTCACTCTCCATTAAAGTGTTGGAAGAGGCCTGATGCAAAGTGCAGCAAATGTAATTAGCTTAGACAAGAAGCTGTGATTTGTTAAAGTAAATCTCAGAAACCAGAGGAAGAAGTCCATGTAGTTGATCAAGATGAAGAAGAACAAATGTTTGTGACAACATTTTTCTCTACAAAAGTCTCCTAAAAAAGTTGGCTCATTGCCAGTGGTTGTGAAAACCATATGACCTTTGACAAAACTCTTTTTAAGGAGTTAAAGGCTACTACAATGACTAAAGTGAGGATAGGAGCTGGTGGTTATATTGCTGCAAAAGGAAAAGAAACCATTGCAATGACAACCAGTTTAGGTACAAAAACTATTTTAGATGTTCTTTATGTACCTGATAGTGATCAAAATCTACTGAGTGTTGGCCAGTTAATTGAAAAAGGATTTAAGGTGTACTTTGAAGACTTGTATTCTCACATTTATGATGTCGCTGAAAAGGAGATTTTACATGTCAAAATGAAAGGCAAAAGCTTCTTATTTGATCCTATAGAGGAGGAGCACACAATTTATTCCACCAATGTCAATATCACTGAAGTTTGGCACAAAAGGCTTGGGCATTGTCATCTTCAACGAATGCTTAAGATGAAGAAAGATGAAGTGACAAAAGGTTTACTAGTTCTGGTTGATCACTTGCCAAATTGTCATGCTTGTCAATTTGGTAAACAAGGTAGGAAACCATTTCCTAAATCATCTTGGAGAGCAACACATAAGCTATAGCTAGATCATATAGATGTGAGAGGACCTCAAAGAATACCTTATACCATCACTTCAAGGTAGTCAGTATTACATTCTTTTCATTGCTGATTTTACAAGAATGTGTTGGATTTATTTCCTAAAGTTCAAGTCTGAAGTTGTTGGAGTATTCTGGAAGTTTAAAAAAAATAGTGAAAATTTTAAACTTCTAGAAAATTCAAATCTTAAGGTTTGATAATGGAAAAGAGTATACTTCTGTAGAATTTAACCTATTTTGTGATAAAACTGGCATAGAGCATCAGCTCATTGCTCCTTACACTCCACAACAAAATGGAGTGAGTGAAAGGAAGAATAGATATGTCATGGAGATGGCTAGATGCATGTTGCATGAGAATGGGTTGTCAAAAAGTTTCTAGACAGAAGCAGCCAATATAACAATATTTCTACAAATTTGGCTTCCAAGTGTAGCCGTTGAAGACAAAACTCCATTTGAAACTTGGTATGGGTATATACCTTCACTAAGTTTTCTTAAATTATTTGATTGTTTGTGTTTTGTGTATGTTCCACAGGTTAAGAGAGACAAGCTTGACAAAAAAGCAATTCCAGGTATCTTTGTTCGCTATAGCACAATCTTTAAAGCCTACAAATTATATCATCCTTAAACAGGAAAAATGGTGATTACTAGAGATGTTCACTTCAATGAGGATGAGAAATGGGACTGGGAAAATTCACAAAGAACCAACAGACCTTCAGAAGAATTTAAAAGCAATTCTTTTGAGGAGGAGATAACAGACTAGTGGGAAAATAAATTGGTAGATTATCCACCAGTTAGAGGAACAAGATCAATTTCGGACATTTATCAAAGATGTAATGTAGCATTATATGAACCTGTTAATCATAAAGAAGCTCTTAAAGACCAGAAGTGGAAGAAAGCAATGGAAGAGGAGATGTTAGTGATTTACAAGAACGAAACTTGGGAATTAGTCATCAAACCAGAAGGCAGAAAGATCATTAGAGTAAATTGGGTGTACTGAACGAAGCTAAACGCTAATAACTCCATCAACAAGCACAAAGCAAAGCTCGTCATTAAGGAGTATGCTAAAATTTTTAGTGTTGACTATTCTGAAACATTTGCTCCTATTGCTATACTAGACACTATCAGGTTGTTATTAGCCTTATCAGCACAAAAAGGCTGGAAAATGTTTCAACTAGATGTCAAATCAGCTTTTCTAAATGGTGTTCTACAAGAAGAAATTTATGTGGAACAACTAGGACGTTTTGTTGTGCAAGGTGAAGTGGATAAGGTCTATTTGCTCAAAAAGGCTCTTTATAGCCTAAAGTAAGCTCTAAACGCTTGATACAGTAAGACTAATGAACATTTACTAATCTGAGGCTTCACAAAAAGCTTGTTTGAAGCTACTCTTTATGTTAAACAAAAGGGTAGTTATGTTCTTATTGTATCTCTTTATGTTGATGACCTTTTGGTAACAGAAGATAATGCATAGATGATTAAGGAGTTTAAACAAGAGATGATGCAGGTCTTTGAGATGACAAATCTTGGTCTTATGACTTTTTTTTTTCTTGGAGGTCCAGTAAAGTGAAAATGAAGTTTTCATCTGTCAGAAGAAGTGTGCAAAGGAAATTTTGAAGAAATTTCAAGTGGAGGAGTGCAAAGTAATAAACACACCAATGGGTCAAAAAGAGAAGCTAAGCAAAGAAGATGGTGCTAGTAAAGTTGATGAAGGGTATTATAGAAGTTTGATTGGTTGTTTAATGTATCTTACAGTAACAAGACCTAATATTCTATTTGTTGAAAGTCTCTTATATCATTTTATGGATTGTGCTAGTGAAGTGCATTTAAGAGCAGCAAAAAGAGTCTTAAGGTTTATTAAGGGTAGTCTTGATTGTGGTGTCAAGTTTGAGAAAAGTCAGAACTTCAAGTTGAGTGGTTTTTCAGATAGTGATTGGGGTGGTTCTGTTAATGACATGAAAAATACCTCAGGATACTATTGCAACCTAGGCTCAGGTGTTTGTTATAGTGTTCAAAGAAACAAAAGATTGTAGCACAATCCACTACAGAAGTAGAGTTTATTGCAACAACTGCAGCAGCAAATCAAGATCTATGACTAAGAAAAGTTCTATTTGATTTACACATAGTGTAAAATGAAGCTACTGAGATTTTTGTTGATAATCAAGCAGCAATTGAAATTTCATGAAATCCAGTATTTCGTAGAAAAACAAAACACTTCAAAATCAAGCTTTACTGCTTGAGGGAAGTGTAACAAACTGGAAAAGTGAAACTTGCTTACTGCAAGTCTAAAGATCAACTGGCATATTTGTTCACAAAACCACTTCCAGTTGACAAGTTCAAGTTACTAAGGAAAATAATTGGAATTTGCAATGCCTAAATCAAGGAGGAGTGTTAATAATTTGCTTCAGGACTATCATGTTGAAGTTTTCTTTGATTAGTTTCAGCCAATAACTAGAATTTGTTTTTCCAGTCCATAATTCCTATTCTTTAGGATATTGTTACTGTTATCAGAAATCTTGGTTGTTACCATAATTTTTGGGATTCATTGTCTTTTCAATTTAGATATTTTCACTATAAATTTAATGCACCAGAATAAATAAGATATATTCCTTTTTACTACATCATATCATTTTTTTTCATTTCTTACTTTTATTCTTCGTTCTCCCTTTTTTTCTTCTAAAAAAAGTTAACAGTACTAACCCCATAATGATTACAATGGTTTCAACATATAATCATTTGGAGTTTGTAATTTGCAGTATTGATTAAAGAGGAGGCTAAAGACATATTATTTGCGGAATTGTAGATCTCGAATCTCTTATAGTTATTATTCTTATTAATCTTGTTTCAATTAATCAAATCTAACATCCACCTATAAATAAGTTACCTGATTTACATTTAAGTTTTGTCATATAACAAGATGAAAAGTATGTGGTCTGGGATGGAAGAAATAAATCAATTAGACTATTTTCATTTTATCAACTTCTTGAGTGTTATACATAGATCAATTTTGTTCAATTTCAAATGGGTTTAATGATTTTCACTTGATTTTTGATCAATTTTTGCTCCAAAATTCCCATACTAAGTACGCTTTCTTACTCTCAATTCTATCTTCTGCTCGATTTTGCCTATGAGAGTATTATTCAACTAGGTTTTGGATTCGAGCTAGTTGCATTAATTATGTTTAATTTTGATCATGAGGGTTGAATGGCTTTTATCATTTCATGTTACAATGTGTTATGTGACCTCATAGCCCTTCTAATGATAGAATTATGAGTTATGGGTTTATGATTATGTTGCTCATTTGAAAGTGTTATTGTGCTTCTTGCTAGTATTGTTTTGATGCCATCAATTTGTGCAATTGGAGATAAGCAAAGTGCAGGATGGATCGTTTATGCTATAATAGCATAATTGTTTTCTGTCTTCAGTTTGCTATGACTTTATGCCATTTGATGATATCACTGTGCTCCTTATTAGTTAACAAAATGGGATGTTGGTATAGAACTGTTGTTTCTTTATGTTTTTGTTTTGAATTTTGTCAGTTCTGTGCAGCACCATGGTTTGCTCAACATCATCCTCGACAACAACAATCTTTTCTCCATCTATTGAACAGCTAAACAGAGAAGCTTCTTCTTACCTTTTATCGTTCTTTTATTTTTCTTTTTAGTTCCTATTTCATATCTTCTTTGGTTCTATTGTATTTTATTTATTTATTTACTTATTTAATTATATTTACCTACTCTTTTAGCATATCAGTTTTTATATCTTCTCTTTTAATCTGCGTCACTTTTTCATTGTCATATTCGTATGTGGGTCTACTAGAAACAACCTCTCTACTTTGTAGGGGTAAGGTTGTGTACTATCAAACCTCCCCAGACTCCACTTTGATGTGGGACTCGGACTGGGTGTGATGATGATGATAATGATGATGATATATTATTTCTAGGGTAAGCCTATTTTATTTTCTAGTCCTAAATGGCATATTTTACAAGGAACAACTACACGCTTTTAATGTTATAATGCATCTTACAATTTCAATCGACTGGTTAAGTTTGGACATATTTGGTTAAGCATTCTACTCGTTTATTTTTGGAAATAGTTGATTAAGCTAGCATTTTGGTCAAGGTTTATTAGTGATGCAGTTAAAAAGTTTAATAGTAGTGATAAAATATGAACTAAATTAACAAAAGTTGATAATGATTTTTTATTTTTAGGAAGATCTGATTCATTTTCTATATAATCTAGTTAAGATCCAAGCTGACTTTTTATTTTTGGGAGGATGTATTCAAAATGTGATAATTTATATAAATCATCAATATGCTTGAGAATTATACCTTGTTACTTTTTCTTTTAATTTCTCCAACTTTAATGAAAAATAATTTGCAAATGTATGTTCTTATCATGGGATCATGCAACACATAATTAATCAAATTTTGTAGCTTTTGTTAGATTGTTCTCACCCTTCTCGACCTCCATATTAAGGTTCTTATTTTTGTTTTAGGCAGTAGAGTATTGAACTTGATATTTTTAATATTATCTTATTACTAATTGCATATTTATTCTTTTGATGGAATTAGTTATGTTTATTTGGTTATCTAAGGACTATTTATAAGCCAAGTGCATTATTTGTATCTTAGTGTATAGTGCGTTGGTACTAAGTGGTGAGGGTTATAATTTAGGGAGTTCAATTAATTATCTTGGCAATTCATTAGTTTTACTAACAAAAAATGTAACTAAAATAGATATTATAAAAGAGCATTGAATCTTTTGAATTTTGATATGATCATAAACAAAACTTCAACATTATAGAATGAGGTAACAAAGATGGTGTAGTCTTATTTCCATCTTCTCATTAAACAACAATTAATGTTTAAGGTGTGAGTATTTTATTTTCTCTAACTTTAATTTTGATTGGTATTAAAGATTGATAAAATTAACTACTAAAAGAGTTCAACTAATTTTTCAAATATAATTTTTCATAACTAAGTGAATTCATAAATTATCACAGATAAAATATATAGAGCATCTGACAAAATTGTGCCTAAGTAAAATCATGGTTATATCTAGTTATTTAGAGGTTCTTAAAATTTACTATGTTTTTGATCTGGGATATACCTTATTTACGATTTGGTTAAGGGGGACTAGTGGAGTGAGAATGTGTGGCCATCAATATTATTTTCCAAGTTATGCAATTTATCTATATTATATTCTAGATGGCTTCTTGCTAATTAACTTCAATGCCAATTCAATCTTTGCTTTACATTTTGCATTGTTGTTTGAAGCTTTCGCAGAGAGAGTTCATAGTGAGTGTTCTAATGTGCTCACTCGTGTATTTGATGCATTGGTTAAGCTTTATGTTAATTGAGGACATTTTATGAGACTATTTGATGTTCTTAAGACAATATAGAGTTCCAATCTGATATTTAATGATAAATCAAGTGAAGAAATAGTTTAGGTTGAAGAAAACAACTTTTTGAAGATAAGAGTTTATGTTTGGAATCTCTTCATTAAGACTAAATCAAGTGATAGAGCTGATAAGGCAGAATGCAAGTATTTTTTATAGGATTTTGGTTGTGAGTTCTAAAGGCAGAACATCTCATTTAAAGAGACATATGGACTCATACATTAGGAGGAAGATAGTATTGAGAGATTTTTTTTGACATCTAACCCAATAAAAAGAAAAGGTAAAATAAATGCCAAAAAGTATAATTTTAAGAAACCTCATCATTTTCTTATGAAGATGATTATAGAGAATAAATATCTGCTCTCTATTATTGATAAGAAAAACTTAAAAAAATTCACCTCGTTTCAATCAATCTTTAAGATGTTAACTAGTAATACCAAGAAGAAATATATCTTTAAGATTTATGAAGAGCGAAAGAATTTGACAACAAAGACATTGTCAAACAATCACAAATGAGTTACCATCAAAATCAAATAGGTGGATGGCCAACACCTAAAACAAGGGTTATATAGTAGTTTTGACTTATTATATTGACAATGATTAGACTTTAAGCAATCAAATCTTGAGGTAAGTAATATTCTTTATTTTTTATTATTTTCATTGATTATATTATAATTGATATTAGTTCTTGTTTTTAAAATGGTAGGTTTATTTATGTCACAATGTCTCATATGAGTAAAAGGTTGACAATTGTAATGGTTGATTGCTTAATAGATTGGAACATTGATACGAGGCTCTTAACTATACTTTGGATGACTATAGTACAAACAATGCTATGATAAAAATCATCAAGACCAAGTTGCAGGCTGGGAACTTACTGATAGAAGAAAGATTATTTTTTATACACTATTTTGCATATAGTTTGAATTTGATAGTGAAGGATGACTTGGAGATAATAAAAGAAAGGGTAAAGGCAATCCAGAATATTATATTATATTGAAGTGTAACACCCAAATAGGTTGAAATTAAAGAAACTACACAATAAATATGTATTTCATGCAAAAAGAAGTTGGTTTTGAATTGTCTAACAAAATAGAACTCCACATTCAAGACACTAAGGTTAGCAATTAAGCATTTTAAAGAATTCATTATATTAAGACAACATGATTCTCAATATACTTGTTTACTGACATAAGAACAATTGCTTAATGATTATCAATTAAGAACAGATAAAGAGCTAGATCACAATAATACAGCATCAGTTTCATCTTTTATTGATACATCATCGTTAAGCATAGTCGAAAGTTTGGATTTTCGAAAGAATTCATTATGAAAAAATAGTTATTTTTTAAAGTAAGATGAAGTTAAATAATTATTTGGAAGCAAATGTTGTATCTATGATTAATTTTGACATATTATTGTTATCGAAGTAAAATGAAGTTCAACATCCAATAATGCAAACAATTGCATAAGACTTGATAATAATTTCAGTGTCTACAGTTACTTTCCATACTGCTTTTAATATTGGTGGTGAGATAATGAGTATTCGTTGTAGTTGACTTCATCCTTAAATTGTGCAAGACCTAATATATATCCAAAGTTGATTAAATGCTGAAAATGTTCAAGGTGAACTCTATATTTTATAATATGTTAGTTTCTTACTTTTTAAATTTTAATAATCATTTGTCACATCTTATATTTTCTGTTTTGCCGTGTGACATATATGAAGATAATTCGTCTAATTGATTTCTTTTCCAAAAAATATCCCACGAAAAAGGTATATTTATTTGTTTATCAAGTATTCGTTTAGTGAGGTCATTATGTTATTGGATATGATTTACATACCGATTTTTTTGTAAGTAGATGAACTATTGATAATCTTGACTATAACAGTTAGTTAGCTCATTTTCTTCTACTGTTAGTCTACTTTCTTTAATTATTACTTTCAATTTATTTTTTATGCAATAATTTGGGTTGCTAATAAATATTAAATGAATATTTCTAACTTGTTTGTGTTCTCTGTAATATTTTTTATGTGAATATCTTATGTTATTTTATTCTAAATTATTTTGATGAGTTAAAAGGAAGAAGTTTTGGCTCTTTAAGTATATTTTAAATTTTTCTGACCCAATTGCACTTGGTCAAGCTTTATCGAGATTAGCATAGCTTGACTGGACTTTGACCCTTACCAGATCATGCTTAGGTTCTATTTGAACTCAAGATAACGAGATTTTCTGTATCCGTTATTTAACCCTGTGTCATTTAATTTTATCAACACATTTGTATAGATCCCATATAAATATGTGAATGAAATTTAATAGAACAGAATAAGAATTAGTTTACAAGAACAAAGGATTTGTACAGGAACTCAAGCCATCAGCAATTTGAGCCTTTTCTAGATCTAATTGTCGTTCCTAGATCTTCCTGCAGCTAAATGGAAGGGGGAAAAAGAGTTTATTTTACAAAACCTTTTTGAATTCAATATACTAGTTAACCCTGCTAATGACAGGGTTTATGATATTTTAACAAAAAGTCGGTGTAATTGAATCTTGTAAAGTAAGCCCCTATTTTGCTAAGCCGAAATCTGCCGTTTCTGCATTGTAGTTAACAGAAACTGCACAAAGGCGAATCCCCATTTGGTCCTTCTTGGTATGCACGAAGATGTGACAGATTTTGTAACCATAAAATAGCATGTAACTTAGAGCTTAAATGTGGATGAAATAAAGAACTTTACAAATCCTACATAAATATATGTGTTTACTTAAAATAAAACGAGGAGACTATTATTGCTTATATCATATGTATTCCGTACAAGTAATGAACAAACTTGAAAACAAACAAATGAACACAAGCCTATAAACAAATGGTTAGAATATCCGAAGAGGCACCGGTCGGCATATTGAGAAGAATATGCACGCAAAAGAATATCAAAAAAAAAGGAAAAAGAAAACGCAAAACTATGAATACAAACTTGCGCAGATTGCAGTGTTTCTCAAACAAAAATATGACACGCTTAAGGGGCTCGTTTATCCTTCTCCGCAATTCGTAATACTTCTTTTGCCATGGAGGAGAAAGACCTGGCAGTGCCTTGCATCTCTGTAGCTCTCAAATTGATTCCCTACGCCATTCAAAAAAACAAATTACTTATGAGGTCCTTTAAGATGCAGAATCTACAGACTCGATTGTAATGAAGGAACAGAACAAGATGTACTTTAGGTCATCTAGGACCCTTTAACAGAAAAGAATATCATCTCAAGATGTTCACTTTGTGAGATGGTTATGTAAAGGGCAACTCTTAAAGTGGTAGTACCTGCAACTTCGTATCATTGTCCTGCAGCTTGATTTGAGCTTGTTTTGCTGCACTTGAATCCTGCATTGAAAGAAAGCATCAAGTGTAAAGTCATTCACATGTTTGTTTGCAGTATAAAGACTATAAGCATTCTATCATGAGTGTATAAAATATGCTTACCCCAGTCGAGGAAAACCCATATTTCTTCTTGATTTGATCAACTGATCCAAATTTTTCATTGTTTTCCTCTTCTTTGTTTCCTTTTTTCTCAGTCTTAACCTTCATTTGTTTTATTTTGCCTACAAAATTCGAAAATAAGTTAGCCAGGCAATATATGCATTCTGTAATTATTGATCTTTTAAGTCCTGACACGGAAACCACAACAATTAAGGCAGCATACGGGCAATATTTTTCTTTCTGTTTCCGTTCAGTTTAGTATCAAGTGATAACTGGAAGTAAAACATTGACCTTAAACAGCTCACAACACATTGGACATCACTCAATATCATCTTAAACAAACCTCCAAAAGCCTGAAATTTCTTTGCCAGTTTCTGCTTATTAAGACCCAACAAGATATTCTGATCTTTGGGCTTTTCTACAGAATCCTCGAGATCGATGTCATCTTCAAAGACAAGAAATGTGAAGACAATGTAAGGACAAAGAAAATCTTTTGAACCATCTTAAGTTGCCTCAGAATTAATCCTCCTATCTAGTGCATGTGGAATTAATACCTATGTCTAATTCAGCCTCATCATAGTCTGCAACTATAGTGTCTTTATTCTCATCATTCGTCGCAAAATTTTCAGTTGAAAAGATAATTGCCAGCTCTTCAATACTTTCTTTAGTATCCTCTGTTTCCATCTCCGAAACTTGTCTGGATTTGCCTCCTTTTATATCTCTAATTACAGAGCTAAACATACCCTATCATTCCAATTAAGAAAAACGAATTATACTACTGTTAAGTCAGAAACGTAATGAATCAGTTTGTCTCAAGCATATACCTTTTTCTTTTCCTTTTGAGCCATGGATCCTGTGGCAAGTCCTTCTCTTGATTTCAACAGGTCTTTCTGATACACTTGGCTAACAGAGTTCAAAAGCCTGAAAGAAGTACATTAAACGTAATGAATCAAAATGAGTGACCCCATGCAAATTCTATTAATCCAAGATTATCTTTTCATAGGAGTTTTCACCACAAGAAGACAATATAGTTCTGTCAGGAAAAGCTGTACAATTCCTATCAGAGTAGAAAGGCCATGAAGAAAAGACTATATAGGGCCTCATTGTAGCTCCAAACTGTGCCAAGAAGTGTCAGTAGTATAATTTTACTCCTTTCGATTTGTGTTCACATAACAAGAAGCTAGGAGAGGACCATGGAATGTAGCTCCAGCATAGAAACAAACCTGAAATGTTCTTTCTGGAGCAAAACTGACACAACAAAAATTTCCTGATCACTATTCACCTGTAAAAGTAGAAGATACAGCAGTAAATAGCTATGTGTATTGGAATATCTTGTTGAGCTACAAGTTTAAAGAAGTTACCACAATAAGTTCTCCATCTCGTGAACAGCATATGCAACTATCAGCCATAGAGTTCAGTTTGGGCACCGTGTGTGTGAAACCTCGTATTGAATACTCCTTTATCAATGATAGCTCTGGCAACGACCTTGCAAATTTTCAGAATAAAAGTTAGGAATCATACAGATCCTACAACGTTCATAGCATAATCAGTAAGCAATTGAAATTCCTGCATCAACTGTTAGCGACGCCTGTTGTTATTTATATTCGATTAATTCTGT
This sequence comes from Erythroxylum urbanii, assembly GCA_027568935.1. Taxonomy (NCBI): domain Eukaryota; kingdom Viridiplantae; phylum Streptophyta; class Magnoliopsida; order Malpighiales; family Erythroxylaceae; genus Erythroxylum; species Erythroxylum urbanii. Next base: position 10,251,985 of record JAOQML010000197.1, read on the forward strand.
CTTCATTCATATGTGAAACCTCAATCCTAGAAATCTAGCAAAACTTTGACTATGAATTTTAGAAAGAAGATGCAATTCTATGTTTTACTCCATATTTAGTTGTTGGAAGTTTCCAATTTTCATCAACAGCTATAATCTCCCTGCTCATATAACTAGAGTGTTTCTGAATGGGACAAAATAATGAACAAAAATCACCACCTTATCTCAATTCTCTCATTAGAGAAACAGAGTATTAGACCAATTTCAGTGTCACTATAAAATGTTGAAGCCCAGCAGCAAGAAGAGGAATGGAACTTCTTCTTGTAATGAACTTTCTTGATTCCCTAGGAGAAAAGGGAATAGTTAAGAATTAGTTAAGCATATCTAAAATGCACAGTTGTGTACACAAAGAGGCGATTTACCTGAACAACATGATTTAAGGAATAGACATATACAGCTTTCTCAGAACATATCAGCACAAAAGACTGCTTTGGTACATCATCAGACTTGTTTGGATCTAGAACATTTAATGTGTGTGATCCTCCTGATGAGTCCTGACCTTCTGTTCAGTGGAAGAAGCTATTAACCGGTGGAAGATTTCTAAATAATGAAAAAGAACTGAACAGGATTCCTATTGTTGTAGTTAAATTTAGGTAAAAAGGAAAATCATGAGATTAATGCCTACCAAAAATTTGCAAGAATAGAGCTCTAGAGGGTTTTTTGGGTTGCACTATATTAGTGCTCAACATGTTTCCAGTTTCATCTTCAAGAGAAAAAATTGACGAGTCTTTGGTTGCAACCAAAAAAATGTTCTTCTCAAAACCACGAATAGAGCAGGTTGCAGATTGCACCGAGATGATGCCAGTTGAAATTTCACTTGCAATATGTTTCTGATACAATAGTGTTGGCCCCTCTATGTCAATAACTGATACCTATAAGGTGAATAAAAAGTCAAAATCCCATTTTGCAACTTCAAGATGATGAAAAAGAACAAAATTATGCTCTTTCAGTTAAATGCATATTTCCACTCTAGCTTTAAAAGCTCTACATCCAATATAAGCCAGTTGCAAAGGCTTAGCAAATAAAATAAACACTTCATATGGAAAAGGATACAATAAAGAAATGGGGATAGAAAACTTACATATCCTTGGTCAGAACCAACAACAAGATGCCCTGAAATGCGGCTTGTGCTGATGTAAAGTACAGGACCATTCAACTTGATGTGTTTAACGCTCTGGATGATGTGGTTGTTTCCTTTCTTTGAAATTCCTGTCAAGAAAAGAATGCAGGAGATTGATTTTTAGAAATGTAGGAGATTGTTTTTTGGACATTAGTCATTAACCAAGTTTTGAAGCTTACTGTATTTAGATTGTGCATACAAGTCATGCTATCTAAAATTCAAACCGTAACATAGTATCATTGTATGGAAAAGTTTATCGTGTAGTTACTAATATCAACAGTAATCTTGTTCAGCTTCCAATAAGCTGGAAGTCCAAATGGTACAGTTTTAGGAAAACTATATGAGAACTGACGATGTAGAGTGTATTATGAATGCATGAGATAACTTCTTCTCTTGCATCACACAAGAAATTTATATTGCGACATTGGAGATATTCAAAAATTACCTTGAAAAGGCATAAAAATGCTGTCAGTGGCATATGGCTCTGGCTTAAATTTATAGATGCGAACCTGCAGATAAATTGATGCTATGAAAATGGTAGTCAATGCACGTTATAAAATTATAGCAATCATAACACAAAGGAGGACACTGCAGACATGAATACGTATACGAATATAGTATAGTCAAATTTGCATAAGCATCCAGACAAGCATAAATATGTTAAACATCATTCACTTAATCCAAAAGAAACATCACTTCACCATTCCACTCTGATCTCCAGAAATTAGAAACCGAGAGTCGGCATCAAAATACAATGTTGTTAATGCTACACCACTTACAGAAAACTCATCTTCACTCTGCATTTGGGAGAACAAAAGAAAAAGAGTTGAGCAGTGAAGTAACACGAACACTGAAAAGAAATACCAAATTATAAAATGGTACCTGTTGCTTTAATAGTAAAACTGGGGTAAAGAAAGGGGTAGTGGCATCCCAAAAATTTATGGAGCCATCACTGTGTCCAGTTATGTACAAGTTTTTAACCTTTGTAAACCCGGTAAATTGTATGAGGGTTCCATCTTTGGGCCTTGCCTCTAGAGGAAGCAATGGTGGAAAATTTTTGGCCAACTGATTGTAGTCCTAAACAAAAAAAGAGAATTCTTACACGCTTGCTATCAATAAGTAAAGATGACCATTCAGACAAAACTTTGAGTAACCAAAGATCTGCCACTATTTTACCTCATCACTAAAAATTAAGAAATTTGGACTGCTTGTGATAAATTTTGCTACAGTGATGCTTGATTCAGCAAATGGCATCTTCACCTTGATTTCCTTGGGCAATGAGGGCGAGTTCCTAGTTTGGGATTGTAGGAGATACTTTTCAATAAAATGGTCATCATAGGCATAAATGTGCCCTGATTTACCTAATAAGATTAAAGAATCCTGTTTATGCTTATTTTGCTCACAAGTGCCACAAATGATCTCCATGTCAATAGAAGGCTCAGACAGATGAAGCCCCAACTTGATTGTGCGAGTTTCAGTTTGCTCATTTAATAATATTACCTGCTCACCAGAACAAGAACCATAATTCATATTTCCTAATCAGTTCATAAGACGGACAGAAAATGGAGCAATGAAGTGTATAGAAATTTACAATTCAGTAAAAAAAGGCCTAGCAAATGGGAGATGAAACTTGGGATAGATCACTATCGACAAAATCATGGATCATCACAAGTATTAAAAAAAAGCTTTCATTATGATGTGACATGAAATAAGCATGATTGCTTATTTTGTTTAGATATGTATAAACATTGGACTACCTGCAACATGTTCGAGGATGCAGAGTCAGAAGCTCCCATAACATAAAGTCGGCTTGCCTTCCCCTCTGCATGAAGCCATTTCATTGATGCTATTGGGACCTTGTCCACCTTGTATCCAAGATTAAGTTTAGTTGTTGGAATACTTTGCATGCTACCATCTGAAGTTGATCCAGATTTTAGGGCAGAGTTGTCAGGAACACCCCAAATGAGAATCTCGCCATTGCTGTACCCAACTGCAACTTTACTTCCAAGAGGACAAACCCAGCATGCATAAGTTACTTTCTTTGTTTCATTATTTTGTAATTGCAGCAAACTTCCAACTGTCGTGAAAATGGATTTGCTTTCACGAAGATCCCATAAAGTTAATACACCATTTCTAAATATAATTAGCATCCTGCATTAAACGAAACAGCCAGTTCAAACCGCAAGTCCTCGCATATTCAAAATGAAAAAGAATACAAGCGTGATTGTTGAGCCATGCATACTGATCAAATGGAAAAGGAAGTTAGCTCTGCTTTTGAACCACACGCTGTCATTGTTTTACAGCATTGTCATCTTATCGTTAGCTTTCAGATGTGCTACACCTACTATAGCAAATATATACCTTTTGATAAGTACTGTGATCAAACGCAAGTGCAAGAAGTGACTTCCATTCGTTGACGATTGCAAATGTCAAGGAACTTACTAAAATCTAAAATCAACAACTAAACATAGTCTTACCTCTTACTTTCAGCTGTTGGTTGAGGTAAAATGTCTACAACAGTTGTATCTCTTGAAACTTCTGTTGAATTCCCTGATGAGGGCCACAATTGTCAATGATAAGCAGTCATGAAGAGCTATTTAGTAGAATAGAGAACTTGGAGAAGAAGAAAATGGTCTCACCATGAGAAGCAGAGAGAGGCACGTTATATGCCATTGGAACTATTTGACATGGTTCCTCGATCAGCCTGAAAACTGAAACATTACCAAGGGAGTCTCCAACGTACCTGCCCACATGAATCTCGTAGCCATAACTTGCGTGTAATAGGTAGATGCATATGACTTAGCAGAAACTTGAAGTGGGGAAACACTTACATGAAAAGACTAAGTTGCATGACAGTAAAAGAGGTAATGTCCTCTTTTAGAGCATGAACTTGAGACAGCAGCTTCTTGTCTACATCCCAAACCTAAGGCATGTTTGCGATAAGCTCAGTGTCCTTATCTTCCAATTGTTGCGCTCATAATATGTTTTTACCAAGTATCGAAATACACAACCCCACAGCCGTATTTATCAAATAAAAAGCAGAAATAGCAAGAGAATCAAGGAACTTGCCTCAATATGGTTGTTGGAAGTTACGTTCAGAAGGTAGCCTCTGTTATGAAAGAACTGAAACATGGTAACAACGGTTTTCAACGTTAGTCCTTCAATAAGTTAGACCAAAGTCTAAGCTACAAGGGAAGGATCACATGTATAAACACCTGAAGAAACTTGCTTGGTACAGCTTCAGGAGATTCAAGCAGAGTCTGTGTATTATCTTTACCAAATAGCTTAATTCTTCCGTCTCTGAAGGAAGAAAACAGTACTTAAGTCAGGAAAACACTTTTGCACCTCGAGGGGGGGCGGGGGGGTGGGAATTTAGACAATCAAGCTCACTTGGTGGATATGGCAAGTATCTTTTGAATAGGGTCATAAGCCAACATGGCAGCTCCTGATGGTATCCCATAGTGAAATGCCAGCCTTGGATCCACGTCGCTAGATTTTATGCCATCCCAATTCCCTGTTGTCTGCAGAAAAATTCTGACTTATTTAGAGGTCATTGTCAATGAAGCAAAACGCAACGTTTTGTGATAGAGAATACGGTGATTTAACGTCAATTCGACGTTATTCTGGAGCGTGGAAGATTACCGAACGTCAGTCCATGGACTCTGACAATCATGGTAAGCTAAGGGATCCACAAAGATGGGCAACGGGCAGTGCCTTAACGGCAATGTCAGTTGGCACATTTATGTTTCCGACATGGACAAAGAAAGACAAACTGACTAGGTTTCTTGGTCAAGCGCGAAAAATCTTTGCAATAAATTGATCACCGCCCATCACATGGACATAGGACACGTTGACAGTCCTAAAGCTATACTAAATAAATCATACAGAAAAGAAAAGGTCAAGATTGGTTCGGCCCTCATTCAGGCGGATAAGATAGGTTTCTTTGCTGTCATTGCATACACGTGGCAGCCGTAAGGGTGCATTCTGGTCTCTATAGAACTTTGTATTAAAAAGTTTATGAGAGAGAAGCCAATTTGTTATTGTAATTAATATATGTCTGTCACAATCCAAGAGGGTCGGCAAGGGGATCTTTTGGATAATTAACGTTAACAAAGTGGAAAATAAAGGGTTAGAAAGAAATAGGTTACTCGAATCTAAAGACTGTAAATAGTTGATGAGCTACGAATAGAGATGGGCCCAAGATGTGTGCCATAAAAGAAGCGGAAGTCTGTGATAGCAACGACATGTCGTACTGTGTCCTCAACGCAATCTCACCAGCTCTGCACTCATGCAGCCAACAAAGGTAAAATGTAATCCTACAATCTTATTACGTAACAGAAAATTACACTCACCCTATCCTTTTCAAAAAAGAACTTTAATTACTTTCCAGTACAAATCCACATACTAAAATAATCTAATTGCCATCAATGTTCCTATCAATCTTTATCTCATTTCCTTCCTGTAAATGGATCTAATTTCCATCAATTCTCCAATTCACCAGAAGCGTAATAATGAACAGAAATAGAAGGGGCTTACTGAACAAAAGTTAATTAGCAAAGCAAATCCATTATACGTCCTCCTATGTAAAAGTCCTAATATTTTAGTTAACGAAGCGTTGGATGTCAAACTGAACATACTGGCTATGGAAACAGAGAACAAGTAACAGACAGATCAATCTATCAATCAGAAATCAGAAAACGACGCTAAAGCCGATGACCGATGACGAAGAACAGATCAAGAGAAAAAAGAAAAGGAACAGAAATGAGATGAACCTTCTTAGAAGCCTTCTCCACAAGCTTCTTGACGAACATAGTAACAACAAGGATATATGTGAAATTTAATGGAATTCTGAGATATTAGAAGTAGAAAACGAGTAGAAGCAATCGCGATAGACTAAAAGAACAAAACTCTTTTTCAGACAAACTCAGTCAGAGAAAGCAATAGAGAGGGAGAGAGAGTGAAGGGACGGTTGATTTCGGTTTTTTCGAGAAATAGACGCTTCTTTATATTATATATATACATACGTGTGCGTGTGTGTTGTTAAGAACAAGGGGTGGGATTGTTTGATCTTAGGGTGAGGGAAGGGGTGGGATCCACTGGGAGAGGTTGTTTATCTGATTTAAGTCCAACCGTTGTCTGACGGTCTGACTTTGGTTTCCACCTGTCTAAAGGACAAAATCTAAGAATCTTTGATTGAAACCGACAGTTTTCCGCCAAATCAAGGAACGACACGTTCTCTTAACTAAACAACCACTGTTCCAACCCAATACCAGCCGTATGTTTCTCCTTCTCATCCTTGGATTCCAACTTTTCAGTTCCTGCTTACTAATTTCATAAATTATCATTTAATTGTTTATATGTTAGTACGAATCATTGCCATTGCTAACTACATTATACATTTTCTTTGCATTTCTATTTGCATTATGTTAGGTTATACGTGAATCCCATTTTTCTAATCCTACATGTCTATAATTTTGAGATTCAAATATAGAATAATTTTTTTGTTATTCTTCTATAAGAGTGATCTAATTAGTTCTTAAAGTTTTTAAATGTAAGTATGAATGACAATAGATCAATTCGAGACTAAGCTTTAGCTCAAACTGATCCTTGCTATTGTTGGGAAAAATACGCAAGATCGAATCTAAGCGCAACGGAAATAATTTAAAATTTTTTCACAGAATCAACTTTAACAGAATTAAATCGAAACATAAAAACAAGAACTTTATCAAAACACACCTGTTTCGATTTCCTATCGAGATTTTTCCTTTCGTCTTGAATCGTGTCAATCCACAAGCCGTTCAATCGTCCGGCCTCTAACGGTATCCACAGATCAATTCAGAGAAAAACT
>JAOQML010000197.1:10259091-10286278 GCA_027568935.1 Erythroxylum urbanii
TTAATAATTAAATAATTAAAATACACAAAGATAAAGAATGCCTTTTATTGAATAAAACAAATTTTATACAATTAAAATTACAACCAAAATTGGCTGCAAGGGCATACACCAACAGCTATAAGGGGACTTGGGCAAGGCAAGAGGCTTGACCGGACTTAAGATAGTAAGCCCGAGCCATGACACAAAATAAACCTCTCTAAATATTAGGAAGTTAAATCATGTGGTAGTTAGATCTTTCAATAATTATTTTGATTAAGTTGGTGTTTTAACTTGTCCATTTGTTTAATTTTAAATATGTAATTAAAAATTTTGATAATAACTTAATTATATGTGTAAATTTTGTTATTATTTTTTTATTTAAATATATTAAAATTTTGTGTGAATTTTTAAAATTTTGTTACTATATTTTGGAAAGCAGCAATTACCTCTTATAATATTATTTAGTTGTCATATAATTTTTTAAATTATCATTTTTATTTAATATAAATTATAGTATAAAGAGATAAGTAATATTTTTTAAAATATAATAATCAAAATAAAAATCAGTTTACAAAGAGGTGGAGTGCCATCAATTCATAAAGTTGAGTCAAACGAGGGCTAAGTCTCATCTCATATGTACCTGCGTACTATTTGTCCCATTATCATTGCAAACCTAACACTTAGGACCTAAAGAGTCTTGGATCAAACAAAAAGTAATGTTGAGCAAAAAAATAGTCCAAGGCCCAAGCCTGTGTAACTAAACTTTGTGATCCGTATTTTGGTAGATAGCTTTCATATACTGGTCTACGCAGCTACTAACTCCGTAGAAGACAATAGCATTATATTTTCACCAACCAATGTGGAGGAAAATTGCCCAGACCCTGGTGGCCCGGTCCCCATTAGGGTGTGGGGTGGAGTGGAGGCCTAGGAGCAACCTGTCTCTTTCTAGTGCTCTAATGGAGTCTCGCACGAACAAGTACTTGCGTCTCTCGTTTCATTATTACATAGGGAGATAGACGTTTTAAGCACATGACAAGCGGCTCTCAACATCATTAGGATAAAAAGTATCACTTTACAGCCACTTTTGACGTCATTATCTTAATAAGTTGTATGACTATTATCCTTTTCTTCTCTCCCTTCTCAACTTTGTTACGGAGAATCACGTTGTTTCAGGAACTAGAACATACAGGTTTAGTAGTTAATCTATCAAAACTTTAACATACTCTTTGAAGAATCGGGAGGATGGGATGGCAAAGCTCAAAATGAAGAATTATATTACGCACGCTACATGCAAACATGCCCAAACTTACAAAATAATTGGTATACGAGATTGTCCTGAATTAGTTAGACTATACGTTTCATTGATGGCTTTTGTCCCACCACCCATGTGCTTTGGTGAATAGCAAATTGAAATGTTATAGGATATTTGGATTCACCCATCTTTCCCATTTATGCATCCTCTGAGGAAAGCAGGGTAGCTTGTTTGAAAACATACCCTCCACCTTATGTTACTTCCGATTAGTTAACATGTTGATGAACTTTAATTAATCGTAACGTACTACAGGCTGGAATAGTTGATGAATATGTCATTCCAGGTTAAATATGACGGGGACGTTCTACTTTTCTTGTAAGCTTCACAAATCAAAACCTGTTGGTCAAAGCTCCAAAAGAAAAATCAAATGTCACTCGCTCCTCTCTCTATCACAAGTTAATAATGACCCACACATTCTAGTGTGTGTCATCAGACCAGCTATGGTACGGCATTGCGGGTAGTAAAATGCAAACAATGTGTACCAAGCCAACTGTTACTTGCAAACTACCCAGTAAGGAAACTACACACATTCCTTCAACAGTTATTTTCAGGGTCTCATGGCGCCAAATGGAGGAGCTGGTGTTCGTGTCCATGACCTGTTGGGCATGTAACGCAACAAAACACATTCTCTTTCCTTGGTTTTAATATTCACAACCTAATTCATTTTCAGTTTTGTGTCTTTTTCTAATTGTTTCTTTGTCTAGGTAACCTGTACCCTTCCCCAGTGAATGTTTCCCTTCCACTTTCTTGCTGGTTGGAAAGTTAGATCCATGAAAGGAAAACCCTTTTGTCAAACTAATGCGCTTATGTTGTCTGGATACTGAATTACTGGTTCTAAAACGAGCAATTCCTCCAATTCTTTACTTGTGTTTCAGAGAGATAAGGATGTTCCTATCCTTTGAAAGTTTAAGACTGGCTAGTCCAAACTAAATGTTGCTTCATGACAAGTCCAATTGTAAAACTTTGGAATCGAGAAATGGAATAGTAGGTGGTAGTAAAGGAAGAAAAAGCATAATTGCTGAATGATCGAGTAAATGTAGTTATATGGAATGGAAGATTCGCTTTCTGGTGACTCATTGCAAGAAAGAGACTTTGTCCACTAAAGAGGTGTGATGTTTACCTGAATCATCATTATGAAGATCAGTTTTTATTACATAACTCGGCTCTGAAAGTATACAAATCAAATCGCAAGCTTTTGAATTTCTTTCTGCTTCATCGCGCAGTTCTCTGTCAAAAATATTCTTTTTCTGTCACCCTCTTTTGAAAAACAGTTGGGTGAGCTTAACTTATTCCATGAATTTCAAGTTCAGATTTTCTGCAGCTTCGGAGGCAAGCGGTGGGTTCGTTTTGACTGATACGTGTGATTTTCTCTCCTTGGTACGTTTTGAAATTACGCTCTCGTTTTGATAGTTGTGCAATTCGTGTCTCGTTGAAGATTTTGGAGTAAAAAGAGAAGGAATGCAAGTTTCACATTTTTGTGCTCTTATCTCGATTGCCTTTTGAAACGTTGATTAGCGTCCAAAACAACTGTACCCGAACTATTCAGTTGCCTGTGTCTCAGTTAGCCTCCAACTTCTTTCCTTTTTCTAGTTCACAAGAACTAAATTTATCAAAATCACGTTGTATTCAAGCCCAGTGAATGCTATATGAGGAAGTTGATACCTTCTCTTCTTTTTTCTTTCTTTCTTTCTTTCTTGATATTTCCTTCCACTTCTTTTTTCTTTTGAGCACCTTCGTCAAATCAAATGCTTAAATGCTTGTTGTTCAATTCTAGTAGATCAAGCATCTACTTTAATGTTTAACCAAGTGTTTAGTTCAATTCTGCAGAGCTTCTTAGAACTGTAATTTCGTAGTTCTGATGCAAAAAACTATTTTCCCTTCTATCTTGGTTTTGTTTCAGCAGTTCATACCTGCAAAATACCACCATGGAAAACTTGGAAGGATTTTGCTTTATTGCCAGAAACAAACTGCCTCACATATTGAACTTGCCGATTAATCATGGAAATCTTGGTCAGATTGCAAGTTCATTTTTATTGATATTTTGATAAACTTGTGGCCTTGCAGATTACAAAACTAGTTGGGATAAGTTGCACTATTTAATGAGTCAAGGCAGATGCATACAAGTAAATGGCAGAATTTTGGTAAACACATTGCTGCATGGGACGATTATTTCAGCTTTTTGACCTCAATCAAGACGGCATGGCTAAGAAAATATCTGCAAATAAGCGGCATGTTGATGGTAATCGCAATCAATTTTTGCAAATTATATTCCACTGAAGCTTGCACTTCAGTTCGTTCTCTAGTTTTCATTCTTAAATGCAAGTGATAGCTGATTCTTTTGCAGAATATGACTAACGACAATTCATTATTTAGGGCTGGATAATGGAACATGATAAATAAATCTAAAAAATAACCAATGTAACTAATATTCTTGGAATTGACTAACGATCCTCTATATAAGTTGAAGAGAGAATTCGATATGCTAAATCTTTATCCCTTGTTAATACAGTCATCGACTTTTTTGTGTGAGGGTACCCTAATGTGATAACTATCTCAATAATTTGGAAGAAATGAAATGGCCTCATATGCTTTTCTTGAAAATTACTAGGATGGTTTCCAGGGACAGTTATCCAGTGGATTGTTATGTTCTAAAAGTTAAAAGAACATGGTCTAGTATGAGCTGGACTTTAGGCTCCATGATTATGGAATTATGGTAAGAACAGTGACAAATTCGCGATGAAATAGTAGATATTCCTTTCCTTAATTGACTAAAAAATGAAGCAGTTTATTGTCTGCTTCGCAGGACTTGAAGCTCCTAGAAATAGCTTGGAACTGCAAGTTGAAACTTCTCAGCATTGCTCAGGTGCAGGAAATGCTGTGGTAATTATTGTAGTCTCTGCCTAATTGTGTTTTTCTTCCTTGTGTACTATGTTCTAGGTTGACCAAAATTTCATGCTTGACCTGAGGATCCCATTACTTTTCAGTTTTACGCTATGGCTGAAACCTTTAACCCTGCAGAAACAATACTATCATGCATTTGTTTGTCCTGCTTGACTACCAATGTTGATTCCGTTTAGTGTTGTTGAATTTACAGCCAACTTCATGTATGCAGGACTTCATATATTTGATTAATGATTTTGGTTTTGTGGTCTTTCCATAATCCTTTAGATAGATCTTGCTGTAAAATTTTCAGTATTCCTGTCAAGTTGAAGAAGACTGCTCTGTGAAGAACTGCTATTCAAATGAACTTTCAATGAAGAGGCTGATCAATGAGGAAATTTATAAACAATGTAATACAAGGAAAAATGCACCGAGCATTGTAACTCGACTAATGGGTCTGGATATGCTGCCACCGGATACAAAATCAGTTGTCAAGCCAACTGATACAAGGAGTGAGAGCACAAAATCCAGTGTCTCGAAAAAGGATAGGAATGAAGTGTTGCTGACCAAAAATTTATCTTCCAAGTCAAAGTCTTACGGTGAGGTGGACCTCAACTTATTATACCCTTGTGAAGATAGAGATGTTGATAGATGGGACGACAGACAGAAGGTAGGAAAGCCAAGGTCCCGGGAACATCCACAAGAGGAGGAACTGAAAAAATTTAAGAGAGACTTTGAAGCACGGCAAGCTGCCAGGTTCAAGGAATGTTCCAAGTTTGTTGAACTTGGTAGCATTTCTGACCATTTTCCGGCTCGGCATAACATTAACAAGCCAAAAGTTGTAAACAATTCATGTTTTGGCCAACCAGGAAGTCAGAAGTCTTTACATCATAAAGGCTTTGAGATGAAAGCCAAGTCGCATGAAAATTTTGGCTTCGAGCATCATAAGCTTAGAAGAGAACTAATCCCAACCGAGCAGAAGGAATATCTTTCTTCAAGTGTAGAGTCTTTGTATTACGATCACCAATTGGATTCTATTTCAGCTCCCACAAGGATAGTGATCTTGAAACCTGGTCCTCACCAGACTTGTTATTTTGAAGATTGTTTGACCAACTCCTCGGGCACTTTAGAGGACAGAGTTAGTATGGAAGGTTTTCTTGAGGAGGTAAAGGAACGGTTGAGACATGAATTACAGGGAAATTTTCCTAAAAGAGGTTCTGTAGTCAGAGGAAGTGGAATTGGGACTCCTTTTAGTGAAAAGCCATCAGTTCCGAAAGAAATTGCTCAGGACATAACAAAACAAGTCAGAAAATTTGTTAGCAGTGAGCAAGGAATGAATTTGCCTCGATCAGATTCAATGCGATCATGTACAAGTGGAGTTGATTTCAATATACCTGGTTCTCCGGAATTGATCAACAGGGATACCAGGAGATTCTTGTCAGAAAGGCCACGGAATGTTCTGAAGAGAAATACATATCTCGATGCTCCAGTAGTTGTCAGTAGCAGCTCCATATCATCTCTCTTAGATGACGAAAAGGGTAGAATAAAACAAGTTGCAGATATCTCGAAAACTCGAAATGCACAGGCTTATGGGGAAATTATGGAAGATGAACAAGAAATCCAAACCATATCTTTCAGGCTTGACGATGGTGATTCATTGCTTCGTAGGGGTTCCTCTCCTAGAAACTTGATAAGATCTTTGTCAGCTCCTGCGTCTGGAAAATCATCTGGGAAGCCTCTTCTCGAGGATCGCCGTGTTCTAACTGGCGTCCATGTCAGGAGGAAGCAAGAATCCCTTGAAAATGTGACTCTGGATATGAGAAAAGGGAAGAAGGAAAATTTTAATATCAAAGAAAAGGTCGCAAATTTTAGATACAGCCTCACCCTTAGGGGTAGGCTGTTTGGCAAGAAAATGCAACCAACAGCAGAGTCCCACGGTCTTGAGCATGACCTCATGAAAGATATCATGAGTGGACCAACAGTTACTATGAACTTGAGGGAGAGGCCCATTATGGTACTACTAAATTCTTCGTTTATAATCTTAAAACATCCTATGCAGTTTTTCTATAAATAAATCCGTATGTTTATTTGTCATGTGTCTTAGGAGAACTCAACTGAGGTACCTCCAAGTCCTGCATCAGTCTGTAGCAGTCCTGAAGAAGAGTTTTGGTGGCCAGCAGATGATACTAGCCCAGCATCAACCCCTGATCTAGGAGAATGCAATTCCGTGCCACGGGTTTTCAGAGAGATCAGCTCTAATCTAAATGGTTAGAAGCATACATATCTTGCCTCAATACAGATAGAATCTATTTCAATTGTTACGCATATTTAGGTTTATGCATTATGCATGGATTCTTTATATTCCATGTACAATTTGAACTGTTTCGGTGGCCTTGCCTCATTTGTCATAATTTCTCACGGTGCCCTTGTGTTACAAGACTCTAGCAGAAGGCAGTTTAGTAAGCTTTGTTTTCTGCTGGTGAGTATGCCGTGATTATGAACGTGTTTTAGTAGTCACTTGAACTTCATTCCTCCATTCTGCTGCCCTTCTTACTTATCAACTAGTGAGATGAAGCTCTTTCCAGTTCTCACTGTTCAAAATCAAACATAAGTGTACAAGTTTCTGAAATACAGTTCGGTATATTTATCCTAGCTGGATTGTAGAGCGAAGCTGCTGATAACTTGTTCTGTTTCTTGCTTTTTAAAGTGCTGCGGAGGCAACTAAACCAACTTGAATCAAAGGAGCTTGAGGACAAAACAATGGCACATGAGCCAGTGGAATTGATGGTTGATTTGGAGAACAAAACAGAGGCTTACATAAGAGATGTACTTGTTGCTTCTGGTTTTTATGATGGACCATCTGACCATTTTTTATCCCCAGTTGGAACACCTATCAGGAACTCAGTGTTTCAAGAAGTGGAAGAATCTCGTGAAAAGGAGGAGAAGTACAAGGAAACTATATTGGATAAAAATGAGAAGGTAGACCACAAACTGCTATTTGATTTGTTAAACGAAGCGCTTTCATCAGTGCTTGGACCAACCATAACCACGTCTAGATTCAGAAGAAAGATTATCGGTACGTCGATGCTGTCACCTTTATGTGGAAGGAAGTTGGTTGATCGTGTGTGGGAGACCATGTGCGGGTATATATACCCTCCAAATGACAAGCCTTACTACTCACTAGACAGTTTGGAGGCCAAGAATCTAGAATTGATTCCATGGTCTACTTTGGTAGATGATGAGGTTAATGCATCCGGAAAGGAGATGGAATGCCTGATTATGAGAGATCTTATTGAGGAAACTTTGAAGGACGTGTGTATGACACTGTCTGGAATTTTAGTATGAGCAGGAAGTGAAGAACGTGAAATACGTACAAATAGTGGTTATACATAGGAGTTATTTGCATGGGAACAATCGGCTTCAAATCTTCTGTACCTTTTATTTTGTGCCCACATGTTGTTCCAAGCAACAACTAACCATCTAATAATTTAAAGAGAGAAAATTTAAATGGATGGGATCTTAGTAGAATAGAAGGCACAGGAAAAAAGGTACAAAAGATCTCACCTCGGAACAATCATGTTTGCTTGGTTTAGGCAAGTGCGAAGTCTGTATGATACAGAAGGCAGTCCTTGTACCCTCATATTTAAATCAGTTGATTGCCTATATTAATGTCATTGCGTAAATTTTTGGGGAACTGTTGTCTTCTTCGTCAAGTAAATTTGTGGAAGTCATTATTCGCAGAAATAAGCTTCACGATACCAAAGATAAAGGTAATTTCTGCTATTTAGTACACACTCTTTACAATGTGGGCCTACTTCTGTTCTGTGGTTTCCGAACGAAATGTGCATATTTAAGACTCTGATGGCCCAGAAATCATTTGGTTCCGAGCGTGTATTATTTCCAAATTTGACTTTTGAGATTGTTCTTTCTAATGTGATGCGGCGGGTGTAGCTCCACTTCTTGTGAACATCATGGCCATTCCCATGATGGCTTGTTAAGTTTGAAAAACATGGGTACGGGCTAGCTGCTTTATCATAGAAAAACATGTTCTCACATGGAATGTAGTGTCCTCTCGTCTTGAAAACGGACTCACCAGTTTGACCATTTTCCTTGTTTTCCAACTGGATGTCGATGGAGAAGATCAGCCACAACTTTCATGCTTAGCTGCAAAGCTTCCATCTTTCTCACTGCAAAGAAAAATAAAACGTAAAAGAAAGGTGGGGTCGCCCCAGATTCCTCCCCGCCTCTGTGTAGTATATTGTTGCTCTACCACTGAGAGGTAAATTAATCATCGCCAGTATGAATTGCATACAAAGTACAGGTAAAGTTCAGGAACAACATAATCAAAGCAAGACCATTACAAGATCTCCCACTAATCTTTCAGAATCTTTTAAAAATCACAAAATAGTAGACAAGTTAAAGACTTGACAGTTATCAAGTTCATTTCTTCAAGCAACCAGAAAATCAGTATCGAGAACTAGAATTGGGGCTTATGCAATCTTGTCACGTGAACTAGAGTGTCCTGGTCAAATAAGAATTCAATCAATACCCCTAAAGAAGGTAAAGAATATGATTTTTTTTTATAAAAAAAATCCAACAGATCTCTTATCTTTACTTGATATGTAAGCTAAGTTATGCCAATAAAACCGATTGCGTGTGCAACCTCATACCACAAAGACTGTTTGTGATAGGTAGATTGGCCCCATATTCCACTAGTTGTTTACTTATACCAACAAAATGATCACTCCACCAACTGCCGCAATTAGTGGCTTAGTTGGTTCTTTAGCTTCTAAGTTCTTTTACCATGGTGATCATACTGATACAATCAAGTTTCAATTCTAAATAACAACTTACCATCAAAGCTACATAGCTTTGAAGAGATTATTTGCGTCTAACCTGTAATTGTTGAACTCAAAAGAACTTGTTGTTGAGAAATCAACACATGATCTAAGGAATAATTGAGAAATTTTTTTGTATTTGATTTCATGAAATCAAAATCATTTGAAATTATGTAACATGATTAATACATTAATCATAAGAAAGTATGAATTGCAATTCATACCTTATTCCGAAACTTATTCCTATTTTTGTCGTTTCCTCCAATTGTTTCTGAAATAGACTCATCTTAAGCACCTCTAATAATATCTACAGAACATGTTGAGAGAATAAGCTTATTTATAATAGGTTTTTGGACATTATAGTAATTTAATTTAAATTTCAATTAAACTTTGTTTAGAATTATAAATAAATTTAGTTAAATACTAATTATATTCAAATAAGATTCAATATCTCATATATTAAATATATCATATTTAATCATAAAATTTATCTAGCTTTACAATCGAGTCTAATATGATTAAAATATCTTTTCTCTCTTCAACTCATTCTTTATGTGTGACTCATTGAGTTTCCAAATATGTTGCCATTGAATACAAATTATAACTCTAAATCATATTTAAGATTAGATAAATTAAACTTCTTTAATTTATCTTTATTTCTCTAATCAAACGATTTATATCCATAGACCAAAATTGACATTTAGCAACACATCATGACTATCCAAATATTTAAGAATGTCAAAGTAATTTTCACTAACATTTTCATGTAAGATTTTTTCGTATAATTTAATCATTTCAATGTACAATGGTCTAATTAGGCATAGAGCATAAAATTAAAGTCTATTTTATTTGAGTATAATCTTATTAGTTCTCCACCATTTGCAATTGATTCAATTAATAACATTCGTAAACTATTTTACAAAGTTTCATTTACCTTGGTCAAAAATTTTTCAAATTAAAACTAATTGAAAATAATAATACATTCTTCCTAATCACTTTAGGTGATGAATAATGTATTTATTACTCAACTACCTCCATATAATTTATACTATATTCAATGACTATTGACTGAACTATTCTTGACTAGAATATATCATAAGTAGTATTAAAACGTAACAATCCTCGTATGAGATAACTTTGGAGATTTAAATAAAACCATTACTTATATAATCATCACAATAAAAATTTCTATAGATATACAAGTAATGTTACAAATGTATTTCTCACATGAGGTCAGTTTAGTAATTGTTCTCTAATAAGTACGGATACGTTTATTTAAATATTTTGATACTTTAATATATGAGATCAACAACTTTCTTCGCAAGAAAAAATATAACATGTGTTAATATTTTCACGTTTTATTATTGTCCAATCTTAATAAAACAATAATTATGAATAAATTGGAGAAAATAGATAAATACAATATAAATTTTATAATTATAATTTTATCATAATTTCATATATTTATCTTGTATATCTAATATGTATAAGATAAAAAATATCTTTAAATAATTTTATCACTAACTTACAATCTATTAATTTGATGCACGACATAAACCAAATACTTCTTGTAAAGAAAAATAGTCAAGATTGAAAGGGAACCACCATAAAAAGATGGCTCCATCGAAGCAGATAGAGGTACAAAGAAGGTCAAGGTCAATAGAGTTCCCAGCCATGGGCTTTGGTCCTTGTCCTGAAATACGCCGTCGGCCTACAATTGTGTTGCTCGTGGTCGACCCAAAACCGTCTTTTCTAGTGGCATGAATCCCTTCACAGATTGACCTCAAATTCTCATTCACATTGTTGAGACTAGGAGCTGCACATGGCCCTCTACCTCTAATTTGTCTTAAAAGAATCTCTTTCAAGCAGTACCCACTTGGACTGTAAGCATCTTCAAAACCAGAAAAATCCCAAGTCAAATGTTGGTAGGCCGATCAGACCATCTAAGAAGGCACGCGTGTTAACGCAATGATATTTAATTGAACGCGAACATTTACCAGGAAACCACTTGAATAAATAGCAAGCCACCGTCAGCGTAGAGATCGTAGACTATGATATACCTACCAAGGTCGTTTCACAACGAATTAAAATTGCAGAGACCCGCATGGTAAGGGTGATCACATGAACGTAATTTAAGGCTACATCAACTCCAATAATTCTTGAATAACATGACATAACAGGAACATACCATTCATATTCTTGTTACACGTACTGTGTCTGTACTCTGTGCCCATTAAGGAAAAAAGCATGTGGGAAGACTGAAGAGAGGAGGTTAGTAAGAGCGTCAGTGCAGTGATGTGAAGTAAGCGCTATGCACATTATTTAAAACCGTGCATGTTTGTGTCAGTGACACGGTGCTCCAAAAGAACCACTTCGGACTGCAAAAAGTGCAAAAGTCTGCAGTTTTCTTTTGCAGTTTTTATGACCATTGAGCCTAAACCACCCGACGCCATTGATGTATGAATCAATATCCATCAATTTTTCTGTTAAATTATTTTATTTATATATTTATGTAAAATTTATATAAATATATAAATAAGATTTAATCCAAATTAACAAAAGAGATCTGATCGGGATAAATATGGTTTGATTCTTCGGCCTTGGCGTCCTGTCAGTCGCACAGTTTTAGGGTGGTTTGATGCAGGTAACGTTGATCTCAGAGCATTCATTCCAAACTAACGTTGGGTAAAACTTGACTTCCATATCCCAACTTTTTGGATTTTCTGCACCGATTGTTTTCCATCAGCATTGATCTAGTCAAACTCTTGGATGGTCCAGCCCCGTCATTTATTGGATAGAGAAGTTTGACTGGTGGGGGTACAAGTCATCTCATACAAGTGTATTTTGAAGCCAGTGTTGATGGATTTTAGATGTACAAATCCCATTAACTCCTGGAAATATTGAACCATGGATCTGAAAAGGATTTACTACTACTCTTTTCTGTTGGTTACATATCAAATTTAACATTTGGTTCAACAGAGATAAAGTCTTAAAGCCACCACACCTTGTACCAACGACCAAACAATATTAAATTTTCTTCCTAGCCCTGTCTTTTCACCGTATGTTTGTCTGTTTCTTTCACCTTTCTTCTCCTGAGTAATTCCCCACTGACTACAGTACTCGCCTTTCCTTCTGTGTTAAAGCTTTTCTTTTTTTCTTTTCCCTTTTTATACAGAAAAACAGAGACTGAGGACGTGCTTTTTGTGTGTGTGTGTTATGAGTAAGAAAACATGGAGTGGGATAATAATCAAGAACACCATCAACAGCAACAATTACCAGACAATCAGACTCAAAGAGACTCTCGAAATGCCAGTATCAGTGTTAATGGAAATGGAGGCATGTTATATGTTAAGGTTATGACAGATGAGCAACTAGAAACTCTCAGGAAGCAGATTGCCATTTACGCTACCATTTGTGAGCAACTGGTGGAGATGCACAAGACCCTCTCTGCCCAGCAAGATCTTGCAGGTTCATATCTTGTTCTTATGTTCATACTCTCTCTTTCCTGCTCTATTAAATTTAGTTTGATGGTTTGGTGGTAATTCTACAAAAAGATTGCACACGAGCAGATTATGTGTATGGAGGTAGTGTAATGTTAAGTAAAAGTCTTGATCTTTCATTAGGTTTTTGTTCACTATGGGTTAAGTTGTTATGGAGTCGCTTTTTTTTTTTTTTTTTCCT
The DNA here is from genome assembly GCA_027568935.1 of Erythroxylum urbanii. Taxonomy (NCBI): domain Eukaryota; kingdom Viridiplantae; phylum Streptophyta; class Magnoliopsida; order Malpighiales; family Erythroxylaceae; genus Erythroxylum; species Erythroxylum urbanii. The sequence continues at coordinate 10,271,782 of JAOQML010000197.1, forward strand.
TTTTGAGAAGTATTCTTTGTCTAGGGTTTTGATAACTTCTCCGTATCTCCTCTCTATTTCTGTCTAGTATTTCTAAGCTGCTGTTACGGGGCTTAACAATGTCTGTGTCTACCTGTAGCGTCAATTTTCTTGGGTTACTCTGCATCTGGTACTAATTACAGCATATGCACAGTGCTCACATCTTTAATTTTGGCGCAGTTAAGTTCAGTGAGCCATCTTTTTAGAGTTCGGATCATGTAGATTTCGTCAATACGAATGACAGGTTACATCTTTATGTGCCTGTTGTTGTGATTCTCTTTTTCCATTCGAACTCACTGCAGATTGATCTGATTCTATTTTTGGCATTCTGAATGTTTTTCTTTATATTTTCACATGAAAGCAAATTATTAATGACATCCTCTGATACTTGGAGATCACTCTATGTGATCTAATTCTAATCTCAAAATTTTCTCCTTTGGATTGGTTTCAAAATACTTCCGCTTTTTCCCTTGTAAACACAGAATTCCACATGCTGAATGCTGGTTGCTCTGGTTACACCTCTTCCTGATCTTTTTCCATTTATTAACTGTTAAAATGATGAGACCGAACTTCTACAGTTGTTTAAACTTCTCTCAATCAAGTAACTACTTTCAATTTCAGGAGGCAGACTGGGTGCCCTGTACTGTGATCCACTGATGGTTTCTGCTGGGCACAAAATCACTGCTAGACAACGATGGACCCCAACACCTGTACAACTTCAAATTCTGGAGCGCATCTTTGAACAAGGAACTGGGACTCCGACCAAGCAAAAAATCAAAGAAATAACCTCTGAACTCGGCCAGCATGGACAAATATCTGAAACAAATGTGTATAATTGGTTTCAAAACAGGCGAGCTCGATCAAAAAGGAAACAATTGGTTGTTTCATCCAACAATCCCGAGTCAGAAGTGGAGATAGAAGTTGATTCATTGAATGAGAAGAAAACAAAACCGGAAATGTTTCACTCCCACCAAGACCCTCCAGGGGCTGAAGACCTGTGCTTTCACAGCCATGAGATGAGTTCTGAACTACATTTCTTGGGTGAGTTACCTAATCCAAATATGCAGATTTGATTGGTTTCCCTTCTTTAGGCAGCATATAACCTGTAAACGTAACACTTTACTATTGTCACACATTTGCAATGGATGGCTGGTATCAGTTGGAGTAGTATTTGGTGATACCGTATACATATCCATTTTAGAGTTCCTACTTCATCCACAACTCGACCAACATTATGGTTGGTGGAATTTCATGTTCCTTATCTCATCAGGCCCCAACATTTTCCAGAACCATGTAATTTTATGTCCTCGTTTTTCAACTTCAGTTCTTATGGTTTTTTGATGGGCCTTTATCTTATTGTTTGCACATGACATCCTAATGAAGACGGCTTTATCAATCTGTTAATTTATCAATATTCTTTGTTTGTGGAAGCATTTAGAAGGACAGTGTTAATAAAATGGTAAAAATTGTATCATAGATTTACACAGCGCTTGCACTGTATTTCTAGTTAAGGTGTTTGGCTTGTTGTTGTCTCATTGAGAAAGTATGAAGTCTACTAGATGGTTCTTTAGCAATTATCTCCAGGATATATGAATTGCTATAACTTTCATTACTTCTTCCTTTAATACTGCCTTTCTGAGTCCAGTCTGTGTGGACCTGAATGCCGTATCTGTGACGGCAATGACAGAGGTATATTATTTACACTGAAATGAAATCAATGCAGGAGATGACCACCCAACTGGAAAGATGGGGTTGTCAGGAAGCTATAATCTATATGAACACGCAGAAGACTACGGCATGCAAGGTTGATGCTCAGTTCTCCTGGTGATTCTAATATGTATGACCAAATTATATAGTAGGACTCATCAGTTTTGCATTATGAAGGTTGTTAAGCTAATGGACATGAGAAAAGATAACTTACTCTGATTGTTCAGCTGTACCATGCCTATCATATCAGTGTTCACCGTGGCTTTACGTTGTTTCTGAGTTTGAAAGTACAGTCTTGTACTGCATTATACCTTTTTGTTCGGTTTATGCTTATTAGAGCTTCATCACTAGCATTTTGTATGTATGGAAGGAATCATATACAATGCTTATTTACAAATTATCTTTTTTATTTTTTGCTCTGTATAATCAGAAAAAGCAGTGTCCTTTTTTCTCTCTTTCCTTTTCATGGAGCCTTTGATGAGCATAACAAGAATTCAATGGTGAAAGGGGCAGCTACATTGATGCATTGTCAATATTCATCTTTGTTTTTTTAATTTAGCCTACTAGAGTCTTTTGGTTTCTATATATGTTGCACTTTTACGCACTATCAATTTCAAGAATGCAGCTAGAACATTGTCGTTCTTTTTGCTATTACGTAACTATACTGGTAGGGAAACAGAAAGAGAGAACAATTAGAATAGAACTTAGACCTTGGTTGAAGTTACCACACAGCCAAGAAGCTTCATCACATAATTCTTAACATTTAATTCATGAGAAGAGCTGGAATTCCGAATTCGGAAACCACTTTCAATGTAGAAGTAAGATCAGTGAAGCTCTTCCTCGCTATATATCAGGCAATGGAATGTGTCAGAATAATTGCAATTACTAAATCCTCTGTACTGAAATGTTACCTATGAATTTTGACAACTCTTAGGGAAGTGGAATGATATACAATAACAATCTGAAATATACACCTTTGGACCAAGTGTAAGAGCTTCTAGGGGCTTTCAATTGAAAGTTTGTTGAGAATTTGTTATTTCTTTAATCATGATGGACTTGTTTGACTAATTCTTTTAATTTCACTTTTTTCTCTGAAGTAGTCTGTAAATCGACCTTTTAGGTTAGCCATGTAACCATCAATATTCGATAACAGTACTGACATTCTAGTATGAGAAGCTTGTTTTCTTAAGCATTGTTATGTGCAGATGTTTTAAGCTATTCGTGAAATAGCTTCCTTCTGTTTCCCTTCCTTTCGTGTCCTATTTTAGTTTTGGTATTAGATTAGGTTTATCCTTTCTAATGGCTAATGCAAGAGGAACTGGAGGGTCTCGAGACGATCAAGCAGCTAATCGGGAATAAGGGGATCAGACTTATTACAATGAGTTTCATTTTGTGAAGAAATACCTTGATTAGATTGAACAGCGAATGACTGCATTAGAATCACATTTGGATAACACCGACAGGAGGCAAAATGTTGGTCGACGTGAAGTTGGGGATTTACCCAAGCACCATGTCTTAGGCGTAATTCAATCCATCCACTACAGCGAGAAGTTGATAGGAAGACATAGAAGAAGAAGAAGGAAAAGATCGGTGTGCAAATGCTAGAGAATATTTTTAAAGCACAGACTATGAAATTAAAGGCTGAGGTGATGGTCTAAGGCAAAAGGACAGATTTTGTATGGAAGACCCGTTATCAGCCCATAAGCGCTGTCATAAGGCAATTCACAAGGTCGACCGGAACAACTAAATAATGACAAAGCAACTGGGAAGAAGCCCATTGAGGGGCCGAGATGCAAACACTATCTCAAAAGAACCCAAATGCCAGGCCAATCCTGAACAGTGTTACTGTTATAACCAACCTAGGCACGTTCCAATTATGACCCAAAGAGAAGAGGAGTAAACATCATTGAGCTTGGTCATTTTGGTGAAGAGTATGAAGGTGAAGCAGAGGTGACATATAGCCCTGATGGTGATAACAATGGAGGAGCCCGAAATAGTGGTTTGGTAACTTTCTACAGATGATTTATATACCACCACTTCAGTAAGATCATTTCTCCCCTTACTGATCTTATGAAGAAAGGCAAATTTCAATGGAATGGAGGTGCTGCAAGAAGCTTTAATATCATCAAATAAAAGTTAACCACTGCTACGGTTCTAACCTTCCCCAATTATGATAATTTTTAGAGTAGAGTGCGATGATAGTGGAAAAGGCGTTGGGGCAGTAATTCGCAGGAGAAGGGTCCAATAGCCTTCTTTAATGAAAAACTTAGTGATGCACGATAGAAATGGTTTGCTTATGATAAAGAATTTTATTTGGTTACGTGAGCTCCAAAGAATTGAGAGCATTGGAGGTCAAGGAAGAATTATCCAAGACATACATGCCAAATGGATCACATCTATAAAGAAACTCCCCTATCGACTTCAATATAGGTGATTGATGTGTTTTACCCTAAGTGCTTAGTGTTGTTAGCACCGGCAAGTATGGATCGGTTCTATAACGACTAAAGTTACTAATACTATCTTTCTATTATCTAATCTAACAAATTATGATGATTGTGATTTATAATTCAAAATTAGAACAATAAATCAACACAATTGATTAATTAGAAAAAAGATTAAATTAAGACAATCAATGAAAACAACAATACTTAAAATTCAAATCCCTTTAGAACTTCTTATGTAATTATGACTTGACATATCGATTTAATCTAAAGTTCATTAGAACATAACAATTTCTTAGTTATCCTAATTTCTCTCAAGACTATTAATAACTTAAAAAATCCCTTTCTAATTAAAAATCCTATAATTACATTAATTTGATTTATAAATTTCACTATTAGATTTGACATAAATCTAAAAGATTTATGTTAGTCTAACTCTAGGCTTGTATGTAATTCATTTTAGTTATGCTAAACTTATTCATACAAAGAATTTTTCAATCCTAGTTACATGAAATCAAATATGAATTAACATACCATCAAGAATAATAAAGAACATATAATCAAATCTCAATGAAACTAAAGGATATATTAAATAAAAAAGAAATCACTACAAGTTTTATCCTAGGGTTCATCTTATCTAAATAACATAAATAATTTGGCTCCTAGTCATGTCAAACATAACATAAAAACTAAATAGAAAACAAAAAGTTAAAGGAAATGTTATGAAATCCCTTTCAATTTTCAAGAAATTCACTTTAAATAAATGAAAATTCACTTTGAAGGGGTCTCCTTGCTTTTTTATTCTTTCTATCATTCTTGGTCTTTTAATTGCGCCTCTTAAGCTTTCTTTTTTGCTTTGACCTTTAATTTTACCGTTTATAGTTGAAACATTAGGTTTATGGGTCGCATATAGGCATGTACATAAGTATGTTAATGGCTATGTAATTTCAAAAATTATGAGATCCTCAAATTCAAAGTAAATATGGGCTTAAAATGTAAACATGAGTAAGTATGCGGATGTGTTCATCTCAACATAGATATGTTCATGCCCAAGTAACTTTTTAGAACTTTATAACAACTTTTTTTTGAGTAAAACATAGCCATTTTGAAGTAATAGGCAAGTACATAGCATGTACTTCTTAAACACGAGCATGTTTATGGCCATGTAACTCTTTAGAATTTTAAAACAATTTGCCTTACATAGAATATGGCCATGTTGAAGTACACGAGGATGTTGATGTCTGCGTACTTTTCCTATAACTTTATAACTTCATCAAAATAGATCCAAATCACCCTAAACTTATTTGAATTTGTTCCTTTTGCCTCAAAGAAGTGAATTACTACCTAAAAACAAAATACGAACAACTTAAGTACTAGAGATAATAAAAAACACCCTAATAAATAAGTGAAATACACTTAATATAAACTTAAAAATTATGAACAAGTAAGTGATGCTTTGAGCTGCTAGGTTATATTAATGACAACCTTTCGATGTGAGTTTGTTGGATTTGATTGTTTGAAAGATAATTATGAAGGTGATGAATTCTTCAGAGAAATTTAGGAGTAGTGAATAAACAAGTAAGCTATTGATGATTTCTGCATCCACGAAGGATTCCTTATCAGAGGAAACAAACTATGCCTTCCATGCACTTCCTTATGCAAAGTCATTAGAGAATTACATGGAGGAGGGAATTATATGGAGGAGGGAATTATATACAGGAGGTTTAGCTTGACATCTTGATTGGGATAAGACTATTATTGCAGTCAAAGGATATTATTGGCCTCAATTGAAGCAAGATGTGGGAAAATTGATAAAACAATGTTGTACATACCAAAGAACAAAGGGTCACACCTGCAATTATGGTCTTTATACTCCTATACCAATTCCTAAGCATATTTAGGAAGGTTTTTCAATAGACTTCATGCTTAGATTATCATGAACTCAGCAAGGTATGGATTTAGTTTTTGTTATGATGGATAATTTTTTTCAAACATTGTTCATTTTATCCTATCTAGAAAGGCTACATATACTTCAAACATGGATAATTGTTTTTAAAAAGAGATTGTGCACCTACATAGAGTCCTTGCGTCAATCATTTCAGATAAAGATCTTAACATTTTGGCTATTACTTTGAAGGATCTTTGATTTATCAATTAAGTTCAGTAGCACAACTCACCTACAGATAGACAACCAAAATGAAGTTTTGAATTAGATTGTGGGCAATCCCATTCATAATACTTATAAATACAAGCATGCCTTATTAGAAGCAAAATTTGCATATAATAGTGTTGTTCACAGTGCAATAAGAAACTCATCATTTTTCATTGTCTATATGTAATGCCCTCATCATACTTTGAATTTGATCCATTTCCCACAGGCCCTAGCATCTAGTGTAGTTACTACCAACATGGCCAAGTAAGTGCAAGATATTTAAAAAGAGGTCAAGGAGAAACTTGAAGAGACCAATGTTAAGTATAACTCATCTATAAATAAACGTCTCTATTTGTAAATTTTTATAGAAGGAGATGAGGTTATGATGTTCTTATAAAGAAAAGATTCTCAATTTGTACTTATAACAAGTTGTAACCAAAGAAGTATGGGCCTTATTGCATCTTGAAAAAGAAGATTTATAATAATGTTTATGTGGAAGAGTGCCCTACAAACATATGCATCTTTAGGAATTTAAACATAGCTGACATTTTTTTACCACTTAAATACCATACCCATGTATCCTGAAGAGGATGTTAACTCAAAGACAAGTTTGTGTTCTAAAAGAGGGAGAATTGATGCTGATGAATAAGAAGGGTTCTTTTAAATAGAGTTTATTATTTCTTTTTTTAAAGAAGGTTTATGTGAGAGTTTGTTATTTATTTAATCCTGTTAGACTTATTTTACTAGTTCTTTTAAGTTCATTTTAGTTTGAAGCTAACTACAAATAGATCTTCTAGGCTAGCTATGTAATTATCAAATATTCAATATTCGTATTGACATTCTAGTTTTAGAAACTTATTTTCTTAAGCTTTGTTATGTGCAGATGTTTTAAGCTATTCGTGAAATAGCTTCCTTTTCTCTTTCCATTCCTTTTTTCATATTGTATCAAGAAATGGCAACAACATAAAATCATGAGAGCATTTAAGATGTTAAACCAAATCTCTAAATGATTGATAATCAAGAAAAAGTATAAAAAAAACTTGGATTGTAACACCTTCCTTCAAATTAGTTGGTTATAAAATAAATTATGAACTTCCAAAATAGATAAAGAAGTTAGGGTGGATAGAGATTAATTAATTACTTATTCCAGATTAATTAATTACTTATTCCAAAATCTTTCTTATCATTATCAATTTCATTATACAAGCATTTAAATCCTTGCAAAGAGTACTTAAAAATAAATCATAACAAATGAATCGCAAGTACCATTATTAAAAGTGAGATGTCTGAAATAGAAGTCAATCCTTTTCAAAATCCAAAGCTCCAAATAATAATCTTTATGATAATTAAGTGATGAAATTTAATGCAAACTACTTTTATATGTTCACTATAAGAACAATGTGATCTACTTAAGTATCATCACTATTCAAAATTGTTAAAAAAATGTTGAAAGTTCTAAAAATATATTTTTTAGCACATTTTCACAATTGGTATAAGGCTTCTAAAAATTTTAACCAGGTAATTCGTTATAATTAAGATTAGGAAAGCTTTGGAATTTAACAAAGAGGCAAGTACCAAGAAGTTTATGATTTCTTAGTTTTATGAGTATAACTTTAACAGTCAAGTGTCTATTTTTATGCAAGTGCACGAATTGCGAGTTATAATAGAGATTGAATTTCCTAATCTTTTCAAATTAGTGAAATTATTGCATAATTGCCATTTTAAAAAGGGCATAAGAAGAAAATTTGCCATACTTAAAAAGCTTATTGAAAAAGAATCAAAAACATCATCAAATCAAGGATGACCAATAAAAATGATCCTAACTAATAAGACCATTATTGTAAGTAAATACTTAAATAATTCTAGCAAAAGGAAATAAACACAGGAATTTCACTCAATCCTAAAAATGATCTAATAAAATCAAGAAACCTAAGAAACAAAATTGTTTTGTACGTAGGAAACTCATAAATTATGATAAGGATCGCAAATCTAAGAAAAAACCAAAAATTGAAGGCTAATTTCTTAAAAAAAGATGATGATATTTTTTTAATTAAAAGAATATCATTGACTACACCCTTCAAGAGCATCATTACAAAGAGGAAGAGCATTCTTTTATCTAGTCCTCAACTTACCTACAACTCCGTAGTTTCTCTACTTACATCCCTACTCTTTTTAGAAAGCTAACAACTTACAAGAATATTACATTAAGAGATTCCATCTAACTCTCATTAATGGACTAAATTTTATATTAGCTTTGTAGACTAATAGTATTTTTATGGACTAGGATATGATTTTATGCGTTAATGCAAGATTATCCATTGAGTAGCCTATAAAAATTCTATTGTTTCTCTCTCTCCATAAAGAGTAAATGGTGCAATTAAATGCAACCTTTAGGCTAGAGCTCTCTCCTTCCATTCTTCTTGATTTTTCATTAGCCTAAAAAAGGATATTGCCCTAGCTAGACGTGAGATATTTTCAACTTTAAAGGATCAAAAACTACATTGAGTATCATTGGAGCCTTTGATTCTATCTTTGGTCTTGAGTGTGCCTTTAGCTATCAGATAGGTTATGAAGGAGGCTTTTGGCGTTAAGAGTTTTATTCCAGACTATATCAAATCACTGAACCCTTAAAGAATGAGGCCTGAGAAGATTCAAGTATAAGGAGTTACCGAAAATGCCGTTGGTATGAGCAACTCAGATGACTCTATCCTCCTTATCGGTGTTAGGATGATAGCTTGGAAAATAATTCACCAGTTTGCCCGATTCCTCTGAAATGGTAAAAATAGTTACCTACTTTTAGCATTGCTTTAACTTTGATGTTGAGTGGGATTCAAATGAGTAACTAGTGTGGATCACTTCTTGAGATAAGCGGATTATAGTTAATCCAATTGTCATACCAAAATGATGTTTCATTTCCTTTTCCCACCATAGATATAAAGTGAGGGTAATTTAAGTCCCTTTTCTTTAACACTTGGATAAAGCACCAGGAACGATCATTCTTCTTTATATCTTTGAGGTAATATTCATTTACACATTTTGACCATAATCCTTGTTTATGATTGTACGATCTATATTTTCTTTTTTCTATCAAAACAATTTGGATAAGATTGATAGAAGTTAGTCTTAGGTACCATTCTTACTGAGTCAAGCATAACTCCTCCCACTTCATATTGGATCCCTTAGATACCTTAACCTTTCTATGCCACAAGAAATTTTTGATACATCTCCCAGTCTTCCTATTTAGTCTCTTAGGTAAGGAAAGATATGTGCTTCAGTGTGTGTGTAAGTTCCTCAATACTAAGCAAATGAGCTGTACTCTTCCAGCATTTGAAAGAAATTTATTCTTCCAGGATTGATTTTTCTCTTAAACATTTCCAATATAGGGATACACTCTTAGAACATCGACTTTCCTGCAATTATTAGAACTACAAAGTATTTAAAAAGAAGTTTATGTAATTATAGTCTTATGATAGAACTCAATCTGCTAGGATTGATCACATTAGATGAGATATAGATTATACTCTTTTAATTGATGATCCTTAGACTTGACTTGTCTGAGAAACTTCTTAGTGTATTAGTCACTAGTTGTAGAGAGTTTGGATCAGCTACACTTTAAAAAATCAAATAATTTAGGAAGACTAGCTGAGTGATTAATGCATTTATGGTGGTACGTAAAGCTGTGATTATTGTCAATTATGTGTTGGAAAATCCTAGATAGAACTTTAAATGTTAATCTAAACAAATAGGGGGATAAAGGATTCCCATTCTTAATTTCATTTAAAACTTTAAACATCCTAGAGGGGCTACCATTGATTAAGATACTGAAGAATGTAGTAGTAATGCAAGCCTTATCCAGTTGATGAATAAAGGACGAAACCCAAACCATTTGAAACTATTGATAATAAATCTCCATTGGTAATGTAAAAGCCCCCAATGAAATCCATTTTGATAACACAACTTCTGATTTGCCTTTTAGTCTCATAGTCCTTCATTAATTACTATACTATAAGAATATTTTCAAAAACGTTTCTATTAGGGACAAAAGCACCCTAGGTAATATATATGATATGTTTAAGAGCTGCCTTCAATTTTCCAACAATAACATTTGATATCACTTTATATATTATGTTGTAGTAAGAGATAGGTTTAAAGTCCCTTATATTGCTCAGATTAGGGTTTTACGGGACCAGAAAAGATAAGTATAGTTTAATTCCTTCAATATGTTACAGTTAGTGAGAAATTCTTGTGCCATTTCTATAACTAAATTGCTTGTAATTGACCAAGTACTCTAGAAGAAATGTGTTGTGAACCCATCTGGATCGGGAGATTTCTTGGATTAAGGCTAAAGATAGTCGTTTGATCTTTTGAGTAGAAACTAGTTTGATTAGCTCCTCCTTGACCTCTTGAGTTAAAGAATTCCAGTTTCCATTTCAGGTTCTCCCCTATTGTCATCATTATCCAATTCTGGTTCTAATAGTTTTTTTTCAATAGTTGACAATAATATCTTCAATCATATCCTTATATGTATAGACATTGCCCTTATCTTCTAGTAGACATTTGATTTTGTTGAGATTCTTTCGTGCCCAAATTGAACTATGAAAGAAGTTAGTACTAAAGTCACCCTCTTTGATCCAATTTGCTCTAACTTTTTGCATAAGCAGAGAACTATGATGATATTATTGCTACTATGGGTGAGATCAATTCCATTCAAGTTAAAGCTTGTGGCTAGTTGTCTAACACATTTATCTTTGCCATGATAAAACCCTCTTCATGAAAAAAGGTCTAACATATTTCGCAAGGGCAACATTAAACTTGTCTTTACTTTGGATAAGAAAGGCTATTCTTACTAATGGATTTCATTATACTAAAAATCTTATTAGTGGGGATCTTTTGGATAAACTAAATATTAAATCTCTATTTGAATAAAAAATATTTTATTGAAAAGGTGTCCTTTTTGGGAAAAAAAATTTGTAATAGAATGATCAAGCTGTTTATCAAAATTGACAAATATTTATAAATAAAGATAATGTTTATATTGATATGCTTTTTATTTTTTGTGGCATTATAAATTAGAATATATTGGCTAAAGTAATATAAAGGAATTATATGATTTCCTATGATATAAATGAGTTTTAAAATGTGAATTATGTATTAAGTATATAACGAATGAGAAACTTTAATTCCATGACACTAATCGTTCATTTAGAATTTCGTAATAGTTTTGGAAACAAAAAAAAAAAAAACTCATTTGGTCCTCAAACTTTTATCCTATGTGCACTTAAGTTTTTTTAACTAAATTACCTCAAACATCAAAAAAATATTCTTTAAATATTATTTTTATTACCATTTTAGACGTGACCCAAATTCCAAACATTCTAGATTTGGACGTAACTAGTATATGTTAATTTGAGTAAGAGATCATCTTTTTACAATTAATAACATATTGAAAAAAGGTTAAATAGGTCCTTAAATTTTTAAAAAAAGGTGTAAATTTAACCTTAAATTTAGTAATTTTTAATTATAATGTATGAACTCATATAATTTATTGGATATATCAGCTAAGTTTATATTTTATGAAAAACAAGTAAAACTTTCTATATCAAGTATTTAATAAAAATAATGCAAACATATTATTATAAATTTATAAATTGCGTATGATATTATAATGAAACCATATTTATAAATTTATTATAATGAAAACATATTATTATTTAACTACCAATTGCATACGAGAGTAAAATGTGAAACACTTTTTCTGTGATGCATGGATTAATAAATGCATATGGTTTTTATTCATATTTAGATTGCACTGGATAGATAATATTTAGATGTATTTTCAAAATTTGAATGAATTATTATGCATGTGTGCATCATATGAAGAATATAAATAAATAATTAATATCAAATAAGTGAATTTAATTTGTAGTATTTAGAAAGAACTTTTAAGAGAAAAATAATTAATTTTTGTCAAGTATTTTAAAATATCTTATAATTCACTAATTAAATTTAAATAATATTAATAAATACCTTTATCTTATATTCAATAGTTAATCATTATCATGTTTTTCATATGTAAATTATATTCAACAAACAATAGTTTGATGTAGTTATAAAAATTGTGTGCATATATATACCATATAAAAATATAAAGAAATATTTGATGTCATAATGTTAAATTAAATTTATTTTATATGAAAAATTAAAAAGAGATAATTAATTTTTATTGTATTTTTAAATATTTTATATTTAATTTTTATTAATTTATAGTGTCTAAGTCAGACATGTTAAGATTTTGATCTAAATAATATTATTAAGTTAATTAGAGGCTTATTTTTTAAAAAATAATTTTGTACCTTTAATCAAAGTTAAAAAACTTATTTAAATTTTTGTCTTATAATTTTTTTATTGTTTAAATGTTTTTATCTTATCCAACATGATGCAACCTCCCAAACTGAATCAAAGTTCACCCACCGCCTCTTCCAAAAGCAAACCACTCTCCTCTAAACTCATCCTTTTCTACAGCCCTTCTAACCACCAGATCGCTCCTTGTGAACTTTGGAATACGTTGCACCTTGACAAAGGGCGACAGGAAGGACTAGAAGATGTCACATAGGCAAGACAAAACAAGGCTGGTCACAAAGCGAGAAACAGACCACTTTCGTTGAAACAAACACTTTTTGTTGGATTAGGTGAACTGGTCATTGCTTGGTTTTCTTGATGGATGGCAATCAATACCTTTGGGCTAAGAATTGTCTGATTGTACGCCCGTTAGACACCTAGCTTCCTCTCTTCAGGATATAACACCTTTTGGGCTGCTGAACTCAAACGTTGCTACTTCCAAGGGATAAGCAATGCAGACCATACAAAGTAATTTGTTTTCCTAATGTCCTGTCCTAAAAGGTAACAATTCATCGAGACTTTTCACGATTGATTTCAACATTTGGTAAGAATCTACATTGTATCTCCAGGACAAGCATACAACACTCAAAAACCTAAAAATGCCATCAGTGGTTTTTTGTTAAGATACAAGGCAAGCATAACTAATGCAGAACCACTCATGTTTCACATGACTGGCTGCATCAGGGACTGAGAAATATATTACAAACTATTTTGGATCTCTTTGTAGTGCATATGATGTATACAAACTGAACAAGAGAAACCAAATAGAAACATTTGAAGTCAAATTATTGGACAATGTTTGAAAGAGAACCACTTCAAAACACTAGCCTACAACAACAAAGTGCTTGTTAAAACATCTTATAATTACAGCAGTAGTAGCAGTAGTGTTCCTTAGGTTTCAAATAATTAAATTTTAACGTTTGGTAGATTAAATGTTTGTACATGGCAACAATAATGGCGGTTACATGATAACTCGCACATTTAAGAGCTTGTTAAAACATCTTATAATTACAAATAGAAGCAAGATTTATTAATTTAAGAAATGTCAAATATATTGTTAGACGGGAAAAAATTACTGTTTACATTCATAGGTAAGTAATGTTTTTATTATCACACTTCAAGGTTTTATCACAACATTCTTATTGAATTGCCACAACTCAAAACTTATGTATTGTTTGGTAAAATTGATTGAAAATGCATGGTTTTATTCGTGCTTATTTTGTATTTTTACCGTTAGAAGCAAAGGTTTGATCAACAGCATTGGTGTTGGATTACCACACCTTGATACACAATTTCTTTCAAAATAATCTTGGCACATTCGAAAAATTAAAAATAATGCTAAAGAATATTTTCCATATAAAAATGAAAATAAAAATTAATGTAAAAACATTTTATTGATAATAACGATGGGAGTCAAGGGATCTAGCGTAAAGTCTTTTATTCTCAAATAATTCGGATTTGAGTTAAATTATGACATGATACCAATGTTTTAAAAATTAGATCAGAAATTAAGCCCATAGGACACAATTTTTAAGATTTAAAAGGTTCGACCGGTATTAGACCGTCATAAAACTGGTTAAAGATTGAATAAAATTAAAGAATTTAAAATATGTTTAAAAGAGAATATTTTTATCTATCGAAGAATTTGAAGTTTAATTAAAAAAGAATGTTAAATGATAAAAAATTGATTTATTTTGGTTTATTAATTTACAAAAAATTGATTGATTAATTAATAAATTAATTAAATTTTAACAACAAAAGTTATTAAAATAAATCAAAC
>JAOQML010000197.1:10293040-10303559 GCA_027568935.1 Erythroxylum urbanii
CTTGACCCATGTTTCAGAAAATGCCCATATAAGATAGTACTTCTGGGCTCTGATACCACATAAATGTAACACCTCACATAAGATAGTACTTCTGGGCTCTGATGTGGCACACCACCCCATTAGTGCAATTTGTTGCACACACATTAATAATTTGCACAGTTATAAACATTTATTGATGCAAAATATATACGATGCATGTTCATAAATGTGAAATGCATTTATTCCATGAATGCATGAAATATAAAAGCAGTTGTGACCGGAGTCGCTAATGAAAAAGAGCTTAAAGCTCAGACATCCGTAGTAAGAGCCTATGGCTCAATTTGTACTATAGAGCCCGGTATCCACAACGGATACGGGACAGAGAAAAAGGCATTAAGTCACAACAACATAATAAATATATTTAAGTCACATAAACATTGTATACACATGTAATATGAATATTTTGAATGATTGCAATGTTTTGAGGCTGTTTATTGTATGAAATGTGTGAATACTTATTGATGAACATGTTTGGCATAATCGCGATGAAATAATGAATTGTATAGTTTTTGGAATGCGACATTTGTGAGTAAGGTGTTTTGTGATATCTCATGATGATAATTGAGATAGTGTGAATTATATGAATTGTTGTGTTACATAATAAGAGTAAACCATTTAAGATGGTTACTCAACTGAGTTCGCAAAACTCAACCAAATTGTAACGTTGACATTTTCAGGTTCGAGAGAACGACGACTTAGCTTCTAACACTGCTTAAAAGAGATTTTGTACTACTTTTGGATAAAGGACATGACTCAAAGATCGGTCAGCTGAAACTGAAGGATTAGTTTTAATTTGTTAATTCCTCATGTATGTAGCATATTTTGTAGACAGAGCTGTGACTCTAATAAGCTGATATTGTGTAAACTTGGTTGATAAATATAATGCTACATTGTAAAATTATGGTTTACGAAATGAAATGAGGAAATTTTAGATTTTTGACATTGTGTTGTTTATGGTTTTAATTATGATGCCATGAGATACATTGAAAGTAAATAAGTTAGCACGTCATTTCTGTCGGGCATATGCACGAATATCTGAAGGGTGCACGTGTACGTGTCAGATGGAAGTAGGGTGTTATACTATGAGATCCATTCACATCATTGATAACGTGAGTGAAGACTGATAGAGTCGAGTCTCACTCTGTTTTCTATTCATAACAGGTTCAATTTGAACGTTTTCAAAATATTATCATTCATTTTAAACACTTTGAAACATTAAGGTTTAATTTGTATTCGGATGCAAAAATTTGAATTAAATTTATCCTTTTTTCATTAATTTTATGGCATTTTTTTGTAAATAATTAGTTTCTATGATGTCATACCTATAAACAGTTAATCTTTTATATTTATGTATAAAAAGCACTAATACAATAATTATTTGATCAATTAATCTACATAAATTACAAAATAAAATAATCTCCTCCAAACATTAGTTCTCTTTCGTTCAAGATGGGCCACATAGGCCTCATTGGTTTACTATTTACTTTATTTTGAGTATTTTTCTGTTATTTTGTTTCAGTCAGCTCGACAAAATTAAGGCTTATTTTACAAGAATTAATAAAACCAAAGGGAAAAAGGATATCAACGATAGAAATCAAAACAAAAGATGATTTTATTAAAAAAAATAAAGACTATAAATAAGAAATAGTACACATCTTAAATTTACCATCTCTATTTCATAAGTGTAATCCAAATTGGTGGAGGCCAAACAAGCTCATTACAATCATAATTGTGAAGTCATTGTATTTTCTTGTTAACCATTGTCATAAAAACCAATGTCATCAGCACCTTTAACACCTTCGATGTCGAAATCAAAAAGACCTTGCCATTTTAGGGGTAGCTGATTGAATAGTATAGAAAATGAATAATTTCGTCCCAAAAGTATTAAGCCGCCTTCAATATCTTTCAGCTCAATCAACTCTTTGTCATCATTATCGAACTTATAAATATTAAAACTTTGAGTTACCGCCCGTTCTTTCTTTTGGTCATTCTTTGTTAATCTGATCAATAATAAAATTTGACCGGAATGTTCTACCAAATATAACCATGAGTAACCAACCACATGGACGCCTTTCATCGGGAAACTTTATAATCTCTGTGAGTCTTGGGTGTTCAAAAATTGCAAGATGCATTCTGCGAATAAAAGCATAACGTTGTTCCTTGTAAAATATAATGTCTATATAACCAATTGTTCCATGTATAGAAATCCATTTTGTGTCTCCTCTTCTACAAACAGCCAATCTATTCCTATCTCCGTAGATGCAAGCAGCCATATAGTTGTTGCAAGATGTAGGACTAGAAGATAAAATAACCTTATCCAACCAATAATAATGCACACCGTAGCTCTCACAGTCGTTTGGATTCAAAACTTCTTTTCCTTCAAGAGTCCGCAATTCCAAGCTGTTGACAACAACTTCCTCTACAACTCTCTGCTTAAGTCCCAACATTATAATCTCTGAACGCCGTTCAACTCCGAGCAGCCTCTGGCAATGGCCCACTATCTATCCCCATCTGCCATTAAGCACAAAGCTTGACGTCAAACTTCACGAACGTAAAACTTGAAAAATTGTAATCATTTGCGTAAATTTGGAGCAAAGATGTGACATTTTTTCTAAAAGCTAGAGATAATCGATTGAAACGAATCAAAAGCTACGGATTACGTTAGGGCTATTTGAAAATCTCCAAGCTTGGCCGTATGGGTGAATTTGGGTCACTCTGACAAGTTAAAGCAGATGTAAAACTACTGACCACAAGAGCTGTCTGTCTTTGGGTTTATGTGTGTAAGCACGTAAGGAAACTAGCGTGTTGGATTGGATTGGATTGGATTATTCAGCCAGACACCAATGCCAATTATTATTACTTAGTTTATAATTAATTACGTCTTTTTCTTTTATTAGAATATTATTTATTTATTTAAATAATTATACACATACACATATAAGACATGCTCTGATATCCCCTTGCGACTTGGATTTCTTCTTCCCCCACCACCTCTCTTCCTCCCCTTTTCTGTAACCCTAAAATGTTCACTTCCCTTTCTCTCTCTCTTTCTCACCCCAAACCCACATAGGAAACAAGTGATCAGGTACTCTTTCATTGAAATTCAGCTCTTCTCTGCGTTTTATCGCATATATGCTTTAGGTGGTTTTCTTGAATTCACGTGGAAGTCACGGATGCTCTGTTAGATTTGTATGATTGGAATGAATCCACCTTTTTGCATTATGGATTGGCCCTCTGTTTTGCTTTTGTTTCTCTGTTTTCATTGATCGGGATTCTCGTGTCAGATAGGGTAATTCAAAATCGTGTTCAACTGTGCACAATTCAAATGATTGATTTCATGTTTGAAAGTTTGAACTTTGTTTTGTTTTGATCTTTTTCGCCTGATTTTCGATATGTTTTCGTTCGTGACTTCGGTTTTGGTTTCGGAGAATGATAGAATTACAAGCGTTGCGGGGTTTTCCGCATTGTAACCTTGAAAGTTTGGTGAGATGGCGCATGAATTATTCTTAAGTTTGTGAAGTGGCTTGGTAAGGTAAGTTAAAGTTGCAAACTTGAAAATTTTTTTTTTTGTCGTCAATGAAATGACAGAGGATACAGGGGTTTTGGCAGATTCGGATTGTGGAATCGTTTCTGGTTGCTTATGAATGTTTAGTTGCTGAATTGTGGTCCATTTCTGAGAGTTGTGGAAAGATTTGCAGTTCAGTAAGAATTTGTTTGGATTCGCGAGTTTTTTTAATTCTGAATTAGGGTTTGGCTAGGTTTCATGGTGGGTTATGATACCCTCTTTATTGTTTGTGCAGTAATGTAACTGGTGCAGTGGCATCAATTCTTTAAGAAGAAGAATTTTTTGGTCTAAGGAGATAAAGATTGGTAGAGTAGTAATGGAGGCAAACATATATGATGTAAATCACTTGGGTGCGGATGTTCTTTTGCCTCCTCGAAAACGGCTGCTTGCTGGATTCAAGAAACAGACTTGTGATGATGCTGCTTTGCATCCCCCAATAGTTGCCTCTTCTTCATCCTCAGCATCTCCTTCCTCACCATCTCCAACTCCACCATCCCCATATCAGCATCCACCTTCTGCAACTCCTTGTTCCCCATCTTCAATTGAATTTCAGGACCATCTTAACAATTTGCTGAGGTCTCATTTTAACAACAGCCATAATCTTTCGCCTGATCAGATTGTGGAGGCTTCAAAATCAGCTGCTAATGCTGCTACCAAAGCAGCAGAGGCCGCAAGAGCTGCAGCTCAGGAGAAAGCTATTATTGCTGCGAAAGCTGTGACAGCTGCTAAAACTGCTTTAGCGTTAGTTGCTTCTTTTCCTGAAGAGACAGCTGCAAAGGAGAGATACCTGAAAAAGAACAAGTTTAAAAAGCATGTCCAGGTTCAGCTTTTGTATGAAAAGCACCATCCTGTTGAGAATTACAGAGGTGATGAAGAACTGGCTCGCAAATTGCATCGAGATATGAACAGCTCCCCCAGAATTTCAAAGAATTGTTCGAATTCTGATTTGAAAGGGCACAAAATTAAAAAGCCTAAAACTTCTCAAACTTCTGAGGGAGTTAGGGATTCAAACAGAAATACGGTGTTTGGAGCAAACCCATCTTCAGTTTGCAATGGGCATGCTGTAGCTCATGAGTTGGATTATGAGAACTCTATCCGGGAGGTTTGCACAATTGTAGCAGATGAAAAGGATTCCAAGTATGAAAATTCCAGTCAACTAGACATGGATAATGGAGTAGCAGAATCAAATCATTTGAAAGAGAGAAATTTGGGAGAGTCAGGTTCACCGGGTAAAAAGAGGGGAAGGCTGAAACTGAAGAAATTGCCATTAAGCAATTGTAACTTTAGGGATCAAGCAAATCCCAAGGAAGATAGTTTCCCTAAGAGCTCTCCATTGACAGTTAAAAACACGGATAATCCAACGATTCCTAATAAACCTTTGTTCCCTGCAGAGACTTCCGCTCACAAGCTGTTGCCAATTGAGGCTGCACCAGTGTGGAAGTACCAGGAGTTTAAGGCACCTGCATGCGTCAAACAGAATAAAGTCATGCAGTCATAAACGCCGGACACCAGTTCCGGCAACAGGTGGTGATTGTAGTAGCAGTCTATAGGTGAGGGTAGGATTTGTGATGCTTTTTCTTTTCCATAGAAACGGCTTTATTGATTCATCTTTCTTGATCTTTGGTTTTGTAATGAAATTGAACTAATTAAAATGTATATTTTGAAAGTTTTACTACTTTGCTTCCATCCCCATGTATTTCGGTTCTCTCAAATGACGGCAAAGCTTGGAATTGAGTAGCATAAGGATTTGAATAATTAAAACACTATCTCGGTTTATTCCGATACTCAATCCATCCAAACGTCATCTTTTTCTTTGTCCTTTTCTCCTCATCAGCCTTATTTCGTTGGTTAGCAATCCAGCTCGAACAGTACGGTGGTCTTGCTTTGGTTAAAAGTCTGGGTGCTTCAGCATCAGTGCTCGGTACTGAAGTCCCAGTTGACGTCGAAACATCTCGACGTTTGCCCTTTCCAATACAGCCTTTCGGATAATATGCCCTTCACTGTTTACTGTCTCAACATGTAAAGTAAGTTCTAACAAGTTGAGTTCCAAATAATATGCACTTCACCGTTTACTGTCTGAAAATATTAAAAATTTTTAACAAGTTAGAGTTCCAAAAAGTTGAAATGTTTCTGCCAAATTATTGCGGACCTTTTGTTTGCAGCATTAATTATTAGCTGTTAATTAAAAATATTATATGTTCGTCTGCGTCAGCATTACCTCACTCTCGATACTACTCACACCTAAAAGAGATGATCCCCAAATTGCCACATCACCTGTTTTAGTTGGTGTCTTGGTTGATGATCGAACGGGAGCTTTCATGGTCGCCTTTGGTATCATCGCAGTTGACATTTGGACTGGACACGACACATGGTAATACTTCAAGTTAGATTCCAAATTCAAGGTTTTGCAGCACATCAATTGTTTCCTTCTTTTCCTGTCATACTTCTTAAATGATGGAGACGAAAAAAAGAGAGGGGAAATCATGCCACTCTGGAATTTTTTTTTTCTGGCATATCGTATGATGTGATGAAATTGAAACTGTTTCTGTAACACCTGGTGGAGAGTAGTTCTGAAACTTTCCAGGATGAAAGCTTGTTTCCTTCCTTTACAATACATATTCATTGTCATGAACAAAATCATGTTTTCTGTTACTTGAAGACTGATTTGAGGAAAGAAAAAAAAAAAAGCAGGAATGGTTTGTCAAATTTTTAGGACAAAACCAAAATTTCCCTGCAGTGTTCAAATCAATTAACAGATTCTTGGGTTTCAAAGTGAAGAAGGTACAAGTTTTCTCCCTTGGCTAGGATGCCGAGGATCTATGTTTCTAAATATTTATGATTACAGGAGCATGTTCCAAGTGGGAAATGCTTTGCTGGAATCACTAATTTAAAATGTAATTTGCTTTGGCATTTGTCCTTTTACAGCCAAAATATATTATGTGGCACCAGATGGAAGGATCCATGATTTTTCACGGCCAAATATTGAATTGGATGTTAATTGATAAAGTGTAGAGACAGGGACTATGCTAAAAA
The DNA here is from genome assembly GCA_027568935.1 of Erythroxylum urbanii. Lineage (NCBI taxonomy): Eukaryota > Viridiplantae > Streptophyta > Magnoliopsida > Malpighiales > Erythroxylaceae > Erythroxylum > Erythroxylum urbanii. Next base: position 10,299,678 of record JAOQML010000197.1, read on the forward strand.
TTGCCCTTCCTTATCCTCCACTACACTACTTTGACTTGATGCCAAAAGTTCTGTTTCCTACCACAAAAGAGAATAATGCTGCAGTATAAATAAATGATATCGGAGGGTCAATTAGGTGGAGATTTAATGGTTTAGTTGGTAATTTAACGTGATATCACAAGAAGCTTTGCTTTTTGTTGTCTCTTAGTTGGTAGTCCTTGTCCTTTTCTCACATCATAATATAATTTGCAAACAGTATCCACAACCACAAATAAGATGTATGACTCGAATCCTTTTTAATTAACCTTGAAATCTTCTGCGTTAGAACTGTTTTTATAAACCAAGGGTGTACCCAAAAGACAAAATACCAATTGGACCAATTTCTATCTCATTCAATTATGCGCTTGGAATCGAAAGAACGATCCGTTGCAACTTGTGTAGCATTTTGCTCATTGGAAGAACACATTTACACAAAAAAGTAACCATCTTAATGCGAAAAACAAAAAGGGCAAATAAAAAAAAGTAAATGCTAAGACTTGCAGATGAGAAGATGTCATCAATCACACTCAAGATTGATGCTCTAATCGAAGGTATTTGAAAGTAAATGTAAAGAATCATAAAAGCAGGAGCCAAATGATCCGATTCTGCTCTCGCAGGTCGCCACTAAGACACAAGTCAAAATCAGTTACATGTGAAAAACATAGACGTGTGGTTAAGTATTCTGGTTAGGTCTTAAGCCACCAGTGTATCATCACTATCAAGTTCTCTCACAAATCAATCCCTCCTACTAGTATACATTTTGTTAATGTTAATAAAAAATAATCTTATTTACCAATGTAACAAGCCCAAGGGGGAAAATTTTTCATCAGACCATACAGGTGGAGGGAGGGGCCAGAAAATGGTGCGAGCACCTATTTTCCCTTCTTCACTTCCCCACCTTAAGCTGCAGTTTGTTCATACCAGCATCCAAACTTTCCACATTGGCATCATTTGTCAACTCTTTGTGAATAGAATCGTTTACATTTAGCCACGAATGCTGCAGGCACTGCTGAGCAGTGGGCCTCTTCTCTGGTGTAAAATCAAGAAGAGGACAAAGAAATTCTGAAAACTCCTTGGCATCAGTCTCAGAGAAATTGTACCTGTCAACCAACATGCGATCAAGTGGCCAAAACTTCAGCCTTCGAATCCTCTTTAGATCCCCATGCCTGTCAAAGAAATCCTTGGATCGAGCTCCTCCAATGGCTATCTGCTAAACAAGATTTACGAAAAAAATCGGAACCAATAATGGAATAACTCTAGGAGACCAACGCAAAAACCTATGCATACCTTTCGAGGCATCTTTCCAAGGAGTTCCATCATTAAAGCAAGGTGATCCTGAAACAAACAATGATCAACAGTTTATTAATACCCAGGCCAAATTTACACTTGAATCTCAATGGCATAATTCAGCCATCATATCATCCATGAGTCTTCTAAATTTCTAATTTGTTAATAGATATCATACAAGTTGGCAAAAAATCTAACAAATTATGTGTTACATTCAAATCCAATTGCTTAAAACAGAATACCAATGGTAGGATCTATCATACCTCATCTTCACCAAACCCCTGTCCTTCCTTGGGAGCAAACATCATGTCCCCTGTAGCAAGCTCAAATGCAGTGCAAGCAAATGACCACATATCAACAGAAAAGGAGTAACCAGACCGCAATATTACTTCAGGAGCTCTATACTGCCTTGTCTGAATTTCCTCTGCAAACTGCTTATCAGCCCAGCATGCATTCCCAAAATCAACAACCTTGCATCTCACATCAATCCCATCCAGACATCTTCCCGACTTTGTCACAGCCGCTCCCATTGAAGCTCTGCTTCCTGAAATCTTAGCAACAGCATTCCTAGCCCTCCTTTTCAACTTCTTTTCAATGATGCTCATTGTGGATCCACCATTAAGATTGCACTCAGGCCTTTCAATAATCGGTTTTAACCCAGACCGAATAGGATCCTTGGCAGGATCAATAGTGGAAACAAGAAGAATATTTTCTGGCTTTAGATCAGTGTGGATTATACCCAATTCTCTGTGCAAGTAATCGAGACCGGCCAAAATGCATTTGCAGATCTCTTTAACTTTACTCAATTTGAGACCTTTATATCGGTTATATCTGATAAGCCTGAGCAAGCTGCCACCAAGGAACTCAAGAACCATGCAGTGGTGCTGCCCATTGGGCCCCACATGCTTGAAATGATCAATCAGTTGCACAACACAATTGGAATTTGAGGGATCACCATTGGTTACAATCGAGAGCACTTCAATCTCATGAAGTGCAGCTTGAGCAAATTGCGCTGCACTTTTCTGGATCTTTAGAGCAACATATTTCTGGTGGATAGAACAGGAAGAAACCGTCAAAAATCTAAGCTTGACATAAAAGGGTAATATCTAATGCTTTTACTAAGTCAATAGCGTACCACACCCACGTGAAGGCGCTAAACAATTAAGAAACAAATTACAAAGCAGTTGGTAGCAGAAACCAAGACATTACCTTTGTCCAATCCTAGACGTAAACTGCCAAATTAGTCTCATCAGGGAAAACAAAAGATAAAAAACCCAAAAGCAGAAAAAATCAACGACAGACCAATTATTTACCACAGATTAAACAGATATATGGTAATGGGATTTAAACCTCAGGTTCATTAAAGACCCGAAACAGGGGGAGAAAAAAATAAAAAAGACAGCGCCTACCAACATGGGCATAATAGAATCTGAAGATCGACGGTTAGACTAATCAGACATTTAATCAAAGCCAACAAAATGATACTTAAAAGAGATTCAAAAGGCTTACAGAAGATTGGGTATCATAAGCGAGCCAAACGGTGGAGAACTGGCCCCACCCGAGCTTCCTCTGAGCAATATAACGGCCGGAGTTGAAAGGATCGCCCACTCTAACGGCGTGATAGCCGCCTTTCCTGTAAGAATCGATTCCCTCGTTGTCCTCCTCTGATCCCGACGCCGACGACGACGAACACGACATCACTCGTTGTTTGTCGTTTCACTTTCCCCTTTTCTTGTGTCCGTATCCTCTGCTTCTCTTTATAAGCCTTAATCGTGAAGCAACCGTCTGATTCGAATACTTTCTATAAACAAACCGATCCGATCAAGGAAGAAGATGAAAGTAAATTTATGTATATGTATATTGATGAGTGTACGTAAGGTGGAGAGATATATACCGGGAGAAGAGAGTGTCTATTTGTTTATTTTATTTTAGCTTTAAATTTTGGCCTCTGATACAAGTCTCTCTCCGCCTTTTCCTCCTTTTTCTAGCCTAGTCTTGTTTCTTTCTGCTTTTTAAAGCTCCTCTTTGTTCCTACTCCGTCATTTTAATTTTACCTATAAAAATGTTCTGTTGTCGAGTGCATTTCGGGTTTGGTTAGGTGGGCCGGACTTCTCACGAGGGTCCATTTACCTGGACTATTGATGTGCCTTGCCCAACCGCTCTTAATTCTACTTTTTAATTCTTAAATTTGTAAAGATTTAAGAAGCGTCAAGATAATGTTCACCTCATTCGTTTCTTTCTTCCCAGTTGTAAAATTTTACTAATATAAATGGGTTGGAAAATAATGACCATAAAATATGATAGTACTGATATTCGTGCTTCAAATTGGAACAACGTTTTATGCGGCGTCGACGATCTGTTTTTCTCAGTTAGAAGACAGAAAAAGGAGCCCTGCCTTTTCTCTCGTTAACTTCGATAAACGACAATGAATTTGTTGCTTGAGCTTGATTGCCTCTTTCTTAGGTTCAACCGTATCCGGCATGTTTGATTCGTTCCTTACCAGTCTGTTTGGTTACTGTCTCCAATATGCAGGGACGGAACGAGACGAAAATTTGGAGACGGAACGGAACAGAAATT
>JAOQML010000197.1:10303659-10319962 GCA_027568935.1 Erythroxylum urbanii
CAAAAATTATAATTAAAGCCTAATCACAATAAAAATAATAAAATTAATCCTCAAACAAATCGGGGTCCAACACTAGGATTAGAAATCCAATGAGTAGAAAGTTTTAATTGAATTAACTTCAATATTTGATGTTTTGGAACAAAATATTAAAGGTCCACCAATATTTAGCTAAAGCCTTTCACATCATCCTAAAATGGATTCAAATGCAGCATTGATTTATGACGCAATTATATTTATATTTTTTTGGTTCTGAAGATTATGTTTATGTAGCTATTTTAAAATTTAATTATTAATGTTAACGATCAAACCACTTTTTTTTAATAGAAACCAAAAGTAGAAAATAAAACCAAAAATTATAATGGAAAAACATAAATAATATTAAACAGTTCCTAAAGTCTTTTCTTTATCTGTTTAAGTAGTAGTGTTGTACACGCTAATGTTATATTAATAAAACTTTGCTAATTTTAGAAATATCATACAGTTGATTTATTGACTAATACAATGATTTATGGAAATATAGCAATGATTGTAAGATAAGACTGAAGTAGAAATTAAACAATTAATAAAGTAGACAAAAGTAAATATTAAAATTCTATTAATTGATATACAATAGTCATTTATGTATCCGTCCTCGTTGAAATTTAGATAGTATACATTGACCTAGGTTTATTAGTTATATTACTAAATTAATAAAATAAATAAAATTTGAGAAACTTAATTAACTGTGTTAGCTCAAGGCTTAATGATTTTGATGTGACCTTTCAAATTAGATTTACTTCATTCTATTGCTATCCGATTAATTCTTCAAAATAAATAAAATCATATGAAACTCGTATTGAATAAATTATATTTTCATATGCGGGTCATTTTAATGTCGGAATCACTTATTTTGCCACACCTCTTATAGGGTGCCACATGATCCTTTTAGAGGATTTATCAAGAACCTGTCTTTCCCGACGTACTGTGTAATTTTGAATCTTTTCCCTTAAAAAAATGTATTCGTTAGCTTATAGAGGCTCAATTTATATTACTAGTGTAGAAGGTTGAAGAACCTTGAAAAATATGTACTCTTGATCTTGAAAAAGCTCATCAAATTATTACTTAAATTTTCATAATAAAACACTCATACTTAAGAACTAAATGTAGGCTTGAGTTATAAATCAAACTAGTATAAATCGACTATATTTTTCTCTATCTTTTCTTAATTTTTATATTTTCACATTATATTATCTATGTTCATTTATATAACGGCTCTTTCTATTTTTAATTTGCAAGAGGTAATTTTCATTTGAACATGTACATTCTATTTTAAATTGTCTTAATTGAATTTATCCTTTAGCGGTCTCAGATGGTTAAATATGCTTCTATCAGTGAAGAGACTCCTTTGCTTACATAAGATCCTATTGTCATTTTAAACTTCGACAAGCCCTGTCATTTTATTTGAGTTAAAAATATCTCTCATGTTTGTTTGTTTGTTTTATCAAATAGAAGCTGGATCCTTAACCTAAACAATAAAAAATATTAAATAATACGATCGAAAAAAGTTACGGGCGTAAATTGTAAAGCAACCCAATCCAATTCAATAATGTCCGCATGCCTCGTATTGTTTTCAGGCGGACCAGAGACGAGGAGTGTTCTAGAAGTCCCTTCACGCCGGTGGTGGTCCAGACTCCAGACTCTCTCTTATTTTTTGGGATAGCCGAATCCATTTTTTAATACCAGAAAGTAAAAAATAATTAGAGTAACTTAAGTTGAAGCCGACGCCGTTTTACGGAGGAATCACTCTCATTACCCACGTAGTCAAGTGAGCCGGGGTATTTTGGGGCTTTTGGTCCGATGTCATTATTCGTCCATCTCACCTTCTCTCCCTAGTTCTTTCCCTCTCCCTCCCTCTCCCCGCCCTCTCTCTCTCCATCTTTGCACGGAGTTGGCATGGATGTTTGATGTGTACCTTTGAAGAATGCTCAAAGTCTAACAGGAGAGTGTGGGTGTGATCTTTGGAATTATTCGATTTGGTGATCTCGCTGGGATTTTCGATTGAAAATGGCGGCGCAGAACCCGACTGCGGATCTGTTCGACGCATATTTCAGGAGAGCAGATTTGGATGGGGACGGTCAGATCAGTGGACCTGAAGCCGTCGCTTTCTTTCAAGGCTCTGGTTTGTCCAAACAAGTTCTCGCTCAGGTACCTCTCTAACTCTCTATTTTAGGAAATTTTCTTTTGGGCTGGATCAGAGATATTCGACAAGTTTCTATCTAAGTTTAGATTCAGTTCATGGATTTGTTTTTTTTTTCCGATGGATTGATACGGATTTGCTAGTGCATCGAGTGTCGTGATTTGGATTGTTTCGACTATGTTACCAGTCCGAGAGGCAATATCTTTATGGTATTCAAATTCAGTCAATTAACGCGTGGTATAATTTGATTGAGATGATTTGAGAAGCCATTTTGGATACGTTCATACAAGAAAATGACAAGAAATTTGAATAACGTTTTCACTTCTCTTTTTTGTTGTTTTTTTACTATCCTTATGAAAGAACAATCAAATACGAGTATGTCAGTTCTTAGGGGCTTGTGTTTTACTTGAAGTAGTGCCTTTAGTGAATATTTCCAGGAAGGTGGAATTCATTGGGTTAGTGGTTGTAAGGTTGCTGAGAGAGTTGACTTATTGTTATTATTATTATTTTTGGTAGTGGAGAGGTGGGAATGAAATTCCCAGGGAATTTGTAAAAATCAATTTAGGTGGATGGCTTTTACTGTCGTTTTTAGTTTACTTGATTTATTGTCTGCTATGGCATTTCAAACTGCTCCTAATTCGTTGCCTTTTAGAATTTGAACTTTCTTTGACTTTGATGGATTACTTATGAGATGGAGTTACATGCTTATTGCTCACTATGTTGTTTACCTGTCTTAACGGTTGTATTTGGCTAATCATTTGATATATTTCACAAGTTCATGGTTTAGTGTTTGTACTTGTCAGTTCTATGAGATGTAAAAAACTTGGTTCTGCATTTGAAGGTGTGGAAAATTTGCGCATATGTCTTTGTGCTAGGATTTAGTCATGCTCTCTGTTTTCTTCAGTACGATATATATTCCACTTGCACTTTGTTTTTAAGCTCCTTCTCTAGTTGTGGAATTATTCATGTCACAGCAATGACAGTTTGTTTCATGTTCTGTCTCGTGAAGGTGTGGATGCATGCTGATCAGAGGAAAGCTGGCTTCCTTGGTCGACAAGAATTCTATAATGCTCTTAAGCTTGTCACCGTGGCACAAAGTAAGCGAGAGTTGACCCAAGATATTGTGAAAGCGGCACTATATGGTCCTGCTTCTGCTAAAATTCCTGCACCTCAAATAAACCTCGCGGCAACACCTGCCTCTAAAGTTGGAGTACCTGCTGCACAATTGACCAGCAGCACATCTGCAACAGGATCACAAAACGTTGGCATCAGACCGGCACAAGCACCTGGAATTGTGAGCTCAAACCACCAGTATTTTCCAACACCGCCAAATTTGCCCCCTAGACCTCCCCAAGCCGCACCTTCTATCCCTGCTTCCCCTTCTCAGCAACTTCCTGCCGGTCAAGTGATACCCAAAGGGGGTAATGTTGGTGCTCCTCGTCCTCCAAGTTCATCAGTCTCAACTAATTTTCTTGGTGGAAATACAAGTGGCCCAACTTCTCTAATTCCCAACAGAGGGGTTGTTCCACCGGCTACTCCTACTCGGGATGCATTTGGGATGGCAGTATCAGGGTTGACAACTGTTGCTCAACCAAGGCCACAAATGACAGCTGGGCAGATGCATTCTTCTGTTCCAAAACCTCAAAATGCAACTCTATTTTCAGATCAACAAGCAACAAAGGATTCCAAAAAATCTTCAGAAAATGGATTTTCATCTGACTCACTTTTTGGAGATGTCTTTGCTGCAAGTCCTAGTGAACCAAAACAAGGTTCCTTACAAGCTGCATCTTCGACAAGCAACTTATCGGCCTCATCAGCAAGTGTTCTGTCATCTGCTGAATCCCAACCTTCTGCTGGACCAAGCTTCCACAACTCTTCGCAGCTTACATATTCTCAACAACCTAGGGGTGATCCAGCAACAGGAAAACAAAATGAGAAGATTAACGTTCAAACTGCTGCTACTTCTCTTTCCTCTGGTTTTTCTGTTGGAGCTGGGAATTCAGTTTCCAATCAATCCCAGCTTCAATGGCCAAAGATGACTCCATCTGATATTCAGAAGTATATGAAGGTTTTTATTCAAGTAGACACTGATAGAGATGGGAAAGTTACCGGTGAACAAGCACGGAATCTCTTTTTAAGTTGGAGGCTGCCAAGAGGTGGACTAACAAACTCAGTTACCTTTGGCTATTGATATTTGTTTCAATTGCATAGTTTCCTTGTATTCTTGTTCAGGCAAACTGTTATCTAATGCGCTGAGAAAAATTTACTAAGAATTTGAGTTGGTTGTCTTTGCTTAGCATTTTGTTAATGTAAGATGATGCTCACAGAGTTTTCTTTCCTTTAACATTTTCTCTGCATTGGAGCTTTGAAAGTGCTGTCTACAATTATTGCGGCTTTTTGTTTAGAATTTTCTTCAAGGAACTTGTTTTTTGCTGCCTAATAATTAGTCTTGGTGCTTCAGAGATCTTAAAGCAGGTATGGGACCTGTCTGACCAAGATAATGACAGCATGCTTTCTTTGAGGGAGTTCTGTACTGCTCTCTATTTGATGGAACGTTTTAGAGAAGGCCGCCCCCTTCCTACAACACTCCCTGGCAGTGTAATATCAGATGAAACTCTGTTATCCATGACAAGCCACCCTACTGCATCATATAGCAGTGGAACTTGGACACCTGCTCCTGGTGCTGTTTTCTTTATGATGTTATCTTTTCAGTATTAGTTCTATACTCGTACTTCCACTGTAGATTCTCTTTTAAGTGAGAAGCTGATGAATTTCCTCAGGTTTGAGACATCCACATGCTGTTCATGGTCCTCGCCCACCTTCTGCTGCTGGAGCAAGGCCACCAAGGCCACCATCTGTTCCACATACTGATGAAAAACAACCTCCTCAGTTAAAGCCCAAAGTGCCAGTGCTGGAAAAGCATCTTGTGGATCAGCTAAGCCAAGAAGAGCAGGACTCTTTAAATTCAAAGTTCCAAGAGGCAACACAAGCTGATAAGAAGGCATTTGTTCTTTTTAATGCTTATCTTATGAAATTGCTAAATTTTGTGTACTTTGTGAAAATTATGTGTATCTTATGTCTAGTGAGCATCTGTAGTAGGTCTTACTGTTTAAAGTTTCAGCTGCATGCAAAAAATGGTGGATAGATGCTCCATTTCCAGTTGAAACGCTGATGTATGGCTCATTGACCTATAGTCTTGAAAATTTATTCCTTTTCTTGATTGAAGGTTGAAGAATTGGAGAAAGAAATATCAGATTCTAGACAAAAGATTGAGTTCTATCGTACCAAGATGCAGGAACTTGTATGTCTGCCCCAACCTTTTCCTCCTTCAGTATAAAAAAATTTATGGTTACGATGTTCTCTATATGTTCTCATTTTCTTGTTTTGAAATAGCTTACTGTATCTGGATATAGGCTTTTAGTTCGATGTTCAACATTTAGTATCAATGACTCAATGTGTTTTCCTTGAGGATCCAAAGTGCAGAACTGGCTTTTGCTTATTTCCTTGTGCTGGAGTCCAGTCACATCATTGTTTCACGTATGATGGAATTGCTAAACATATAGCTTAGTTGATATCATGGAGGTTTGTTAAGGCGGTATGTAAGTAATAAAAGTTCAGATTGGTTTATTAGGGTCAAGTTCCTTTGGAAAGATATAAAGAAAAATAGAGTTCTATTGCTTATGAAATCCCTATTATGATCTATATGGTAAAGACTCTTATAGTGAATGAATTGGTTAATTTGATCATAATAAACTTACCAACAATGTGAACTAGGAGTTGTTATCAATTAACTAGGATAAATGATCAAATACAATGGAATGTCATACTTACAGCTTTTTGACCAATTAAGCTTTTCAACTAATTGAGTAGCAAAACTCAAAAACTATTTAGACATTCTTTTTCCAGGCATTGTATATGATTGCTAATTATTGATCAATATTATTTTCAACCCTCAGATTTTGTATAAAAGTCGGTGTGACAATCGACTTAATGAAGTCACTGCAAGGGTGTCTACTGAAAGGCGTGAGGTATCTTTTCTCCCTTTGTTCATTGACATACGTTTTCTGCAGCTGCACATTGCGAGTTGTAAGACTGATCAATTGAAGTCCTAATCAGGTTGATGTGTTGGAGAGGAAGTATATAGAGAAATACAAGCAGTCTGGAGATGTAGCATCTAGATTGACCATCGAAGAAGCAACATTTCGTGATATTCAAGTATGTACTTTTTCTTCCTTTACTATTACTTTTTTGATGTAGAGAATAATTTTTGGTGAACTCTTCCTCTATTAAAATCTCAACCAAATAATTCCTTATTTCTTGCAGGAGAAAAAAATGGAACTATACAAGGCAATTGTTAAAATGGAAGAAGGAGGCACTGCTGAAGAAGTCCTTAAGGTGCTTTGTGATTGTAGTTTAAGTCTGTGATTGTAGAACAATAGTGTATAAGTCCTGTTCTTACTGTTTTTTTCAGGAACGAGTGGATGGTATCCAGTCGAGCCTGGAGTTGCTAGTAAAAAGTGTGAATGAACGCTGTAAGCAATATGGCTTGCGCGCCAAACCTACCTCACTGGTTGAACTGCCATTTGGTAACTTCATGACACATCCCATTTTAAGCTCATCTGGAATTTTGGTTTGCCTTTTCTTTTGATGTGTATTGTAGCACATGAAAGTTCCCTTTCAAGATATTGCTATGATTTAGTATTTTGATATGTTTGTTGGCAGAATGCAACATTTAATTTATCTTATTGATTGTCACCGACTGTAAAGAAGATGATTTGTTGTGTGATAGAGATGATCTACATTCATGTGCCTTTTTTCTTTTTTCTATTTTTGCTTGCTTTCACTTGTGTTTTCTGTCTGGATTTGTTGTCAAGTATCTTAATGTTTTATTTTTTCTGCTTTCCTTCATAAATAATTATGCCTATAGGGTGGTGTTTTATGATTGAAAATCTAAATATTAGAGCAGCGTCTTGGCAATAATTTTTTGAGTTTATAAATTGAACATTGGTAATCATATGTCGCCAGGTGTTTAGCATGGTTTTTAGTTATATTATTTTTACTCTCTAGTTGTATTGCTTAGACCTTGTTTGTTGATAGTCAATGCTGACATGGGATTGCCTTTGTTGGAGACATTGCTTGTATCTATGTGCTCTTATGTTCTGGTAGACGGTGAAACTACCAAATGGGATTGCTGCTTTTGGGTTGTCCCTTTATTCCTTGGCTGCACTTGGTTGTTTCGATGAAATAGTTTTCATTTTTTGGATAAAAATTTAAGAACATTCTTTGTTTTATTTGTGCTGAGTTTATTTCTTATGATCTTTCTTGAGGTTGGCAACCTGGAATTCAAGAAGGAACTGCTGATTGGGATGAGGACTGGGATCAGTTTGATGATGAAGGTATGCTGAACTGTTTCCTATTTGAGCAATGGTTTTATTAACTTTTTGAATTTCAAAACAGAAACCTGGTTAAGTTTATCCAACCTCATACCATCATGATGAATTTCATCAATGCCCTGATGAATGAACATATTCGACCATGTTCAGGGTACACATTTGTTAAGGAGCTTACTTTGGATGCCCAAAATGTTGTAGCCCCTCCAAAAGAAAAAATTTCAATTAGGAAAGGAACTTCTAGTAAAGGTGACATAAATGATTCACCCTTTAGTGCTGAGTCGAAGTCAGAGAAGAATACAAGTTCAGGTGAATTAAATCATGAGATAGAATCAGCAGATGATCAAAATGAGAATGGTGTGGTTGGAAATCCTCAAAATCCTGCTCAGAAAAGTCCAACGAAAGATCAAGCTAATCAAATCCAAAAGTCTCCAATTAGAGAGAGTGCTGACAGTTCACCTCATTCTAAAGAGACCACAAGGTGTGGTTTAATTTATGATTTTCTTGGTTATATCTTTTATTCTATTTGTGTCTGAACTGATACCTCAATTAATTGTCTGATCATATCTTTGTTGTAAAGACAAGGCCACCATTTTCCTTTGTTCCAGGTTTCTTTATTCATAGATTTAATTGGATATCTCAAGTTCTTAGTGGTGTACTTGTGCAGTGAGGGAGGTGGTACTGAATCTGTTCTTTCCAACGATAGAAGTGTTAATGAACCCCATTGGGGTACATTCGATTCCCATTATGATACAGAATCAGTTTGGGGCTTTGATAGTGGCAAGGTTAGTGAACTTTGGTGTTTTCATAAGATTTTGATGTTAGCAACTGGATTAATTTATAAGAATATTGTTTAAAGCTATGTAAATCTGTATACATGCACACACTACAGCAATTGCATGCACAATGTTACATGTGAGTCATGCTTAAATCGTGAATATGGGTTTTTGATAAGAATTGAATTTATGAGTCGATATATTGAGACTTTTATTCTTTTATGGAGGAAGTGGTGTGTCTCATAATTCATTTTTCTTCCTTTTGGTCCCCTAACCTAGTTGTTCTATTGGCATCATTGTGCGTTTGTCATTTTTTTCCCTTGTTTTTGGCAGGTCAAGGATCACGATGGACAGGAGGGTTCTTTGTTTGGTATAGATGGCTTTAATCTAAATCCAATTAAAACAGGATCCTTACAGGAGAAGAGCCCATTTGTCTTTGCTGATTCTGTCCCAAGTACCCCTGCCTATGATCAGGGGAAAAGCTCATTTGTGTTCGATTCTGTTCCAAGCACGCCTGCCTATGGCCAGGGGAAGAGCTCATTTGTGTTCGATTCTGTTCCAAGCACGCCTGCTTATAATCAGGGGAAGAGCTCATTTGTTTTCGATTCTGTTCCAAGCACCCCCGCTTATAGTCAGGGAAAGAGCACATCCATATTTGCAGATTCTGTTCCCAGTACCCCTGCATATAAGTTTGGTGAAGGATCAGAGGACCACTCCTTTGATAGCTTTTCAAGATTTGATTCATTTAACATGCATGATGGTGGGTTGTTTCAATCATCAAACCCTTCACTTTCAAGGTTTGATTCCACGCGAAGTACTAGCGAGTCCAATCAAACATATGGATTTGCATCAAGTTTTGATTCATTTAAAGATTCAGAGCAAAGTCATGGATTCTCAAGATTTGATTCATTCAGGGATTCTGATCAGAACCATGGGTTCTCAAGATTTGATTCATTCAGGGATTCTGATCAGAGCCATGGGTTCTCAAGATTTGATTCATTTAGAGACAGTGATCCTGGTCAAGGGTTTCCATCGAGCTTTGACTCATTTAATGGATCTCGTGATCCTGATCATAGCCACGGGTTCTCAAGGTATGATTCATTTAGTAATCGTGAGCGTGAATTCTTGAAGGACAGTTCCATGGCACGATTTGATCCTTCTCGTGGTTCTAAAGACACTGATAACAGTCATGGGTTCCGATCTTTTGATGACAGTGACCCATTTGGCTCATCTGGACCATTTAAGTCATCAGTGGAGGGTGAAACGCCAAAAAGGAGTTCTGATAGCTGGAGAGCATTTTAGTCTGGTTATGGATGTTAAGAACGCCACAAAAATTTCTTTTGGATGAGATCTTTTCTTCCGAGATTTGTTCCTATAGGTGTTGCGGCCTGGTCCTACCATTTCCAGTACATATTAGAATGTGATAATGCATGAATGATTTGCCGTGTGGGTTCTTCTAGCCCAGGCTTGTTTTTGACTGCTCCCATTTTTTGCTTCCCCATATTGTTCCATATTATATTATTGCTTATGATGCTTTTTTCCTGTTGTAAGTTTTCTTTTCCTTCACCTTTTTTTTTGTTTTTGGTGTACCAGAGGACATCTGAGACATACAATTTTTTATTTTTTCTTTCTAAACGTACCGTTAAATATGCTTTTGTCATGGATGAAAAGTTGAATTGATCTGTTGCTCACTCTAGTTCGGTTAGCCTGGTTCGTCATTTAGGTTACTGTCATGTATATATCGTATAATCTAGAATACTTACTTTTTTGTAGTTTATGTATAAAAGTTTGGGGTATAGTGACAGGTAGCTTATAGTTTCTCACGTATGATCCATTATCTTTGTTACATAATTAATATAAAGGACTATATTACTTGGCATAGATAAGGAAATGAAATTTCATTACTTTGTTATATAGAATTACTTAAATATGTATATCATGTTAATTAACTAAAAGCATGTCCATATGTTCATTAGTAAACGATGTTAAGATTTAAGAAGTTGGTAAGATTATAAAATAGTTAAAAGATATTCGATGTTAATATTATAATTTTCATATGATTATGCATTCAATATTTAGATATGATAGGAAATGGTAACAAAAAAAGATAAAAAGCAGTACGGTAATTTGATGACAAGTAAAAAGATTAATGTGAAGTAACAAATTTGAGAATCTTCTAATTTTGTCAAATTATTTAGTTACAGATACATCTCAAAATTTAAAATTAAAAATATATAGTTTTTGAAATAATCTCTTTTTAATATATAATTTACGATTTATCTTGTTACAATAATCTTAATAATCTTTTGAGTACTATTTTTTCTGTAATTTTTATTTTTCTTGAGGTTAAAAGGGTAAAACTAATTCTAACATTTATATCTGAATTTTACGGCATTGAAATTAAACTATATTGTTGTAAAAATGTTCAAGTTAAACTCCGTAGATGACAAATATAGCACAGACATAACTCATGTCACACCATTAATATACTATAGGTCCACGTACGTGGTACATTGCTCTGGAGGACTTAATCTTCTTTTTAAAAATAATTTAATTTCTCTTAAATAAATTAATTAAACTGATAAAATAATTTAATTAAATATTAACCAAACCCCTAATTTTACATATCCCTAATATTAAAATTTCCGATCATAATAAAATCCCTAATGTTGTCCATCTTCCCGTCTCTCTTACCGTCGCAAGCCACCATCTTCACTATCGCTAGCAGTCATCATCACCGTCGCTCTCTACGTAGCTCAACTCTCGTTTCTCTTTTGTGGTAACTGGTAATATTTTCCACTTCTCTACTCCCATTTTGCACTTATCTTTGTTTTCGTCTGTCTGATTGTTGTGTCTGTGTCTGTTTTTTCTCAACTTCCTTGCTATATATATATTTTTTTGCCTACCTCCTTTTTGGTCCTTCTTACTGGATACGGGTGCCAATCATTCATCCATACCCACTAAAATTTTATAAAAAAACTTACATTTTATATTTTAAAAGTTATACCGAAAGTTAAACTAGTAAAATAAGATATTTAAAGTTTAAAAAATTCAACCAGCATTAAATGTCATAAAATCAACTAAACATTCAATAAAATTCAAAAATTTAAAATATGATTGAAAAAGATTGTTCTTACCTTCAAAGAATTTGAAGTTTAATTAAAAAAAAGATTGTTAAATGATATTAATTAATTTATTTTAATGTAATAAACTTATTAATTTATAAAAATTGAACGATTAATTAATAAATTGTGATTTTTAACAAGAGTTATTAAAGTAAATCAAACTGAAAAATTAAAAATCGAACTGCAAAGCTAGACGGTTTAAAGTTTGTATGATTGAATTAGTCAAACTAGTTGAGTTTTTCAATCGTAACTTACATTGTATAAAAAGAAGTGTACGGTTGAATCAGCCAAATTAGTTAAATTTTTCAATCATAGCTTACATTGTATAAAAAGGAGTGATATGTTGGTAGATGTCGGGACATTAGGAGCATACAAGGGATATCTTCATAGCTAGCTTTGTAATATCTTTATGATGAAAAAAGAAACACATATTACATAGTGATCCTCTAATGCATTGCCCAAGATGAGTCCTCGTAAAATTAACTTATGGTTTGAATGAGATTCAAATTCTTTTCTTCTAACATTATATTTTTATCATTTACAACTATTTTAAGTTGCTTTTTACACCAACACCTTCCTTTCTTTTCAATCCATTAGACCTTGGTAAAAGAGAAGATGGGAGCTAAAAGCTCATGTCACTAGCATGATATAAAAGGTTAATGTAATTATGTTTTTTAAGTAGATATGCAAGGTCAAAATTTTCTACATTATGATAAATTACTTTATTATGGAATGTCAACATTCATCAAGATATGAAAAAGAAACTATGTTCATTTAACCATGTCATTAACTAAAAGGACGAGAAATAATTTACAAAAGTATATATAAGTAAACCAAGATAATGAATGTCATGAAATACAAACGAAATATGTCATAACAA
This sequence comes from Erythroxylum urbanii, assembly GCA_027568935.1. Lineage (NCBI taxonomy): Eukaryota > Viridiplantae > Streptophyta > Magnoliopsida > Malpighiales > Erythroxylaceae > Erythroxylum > Erythroxylum urbanii. The sequence continues at coordinate 10,316,007 of JAOQML010000197.1, forward strand.
AGTGCATAAACAACTATTTCCAAAAGATACAAGGCATGCCATCGTTGTTAAGAGGACATCTTATGGTGAAGGCAATTTCAATTGGTAAAATTTTTATAACCCAAGTCAATTGTAAACCAGAAATTACGATAACAACTATTTTTATGTGCTCAATTCATTGGTCTCAAAAAGCACAATGAGCACAAAAGTAAGATTTCAAAACCAAAAGCTCACAACCCAAACAAACTCAATACAACTATTAGTACAAGAAGAAAATTTTTAATTACCATTCTTTGTTGAGTTATTTACATCACCTTTCACATCTGAGTTGTTTGAAGCCAATGAATTGTTTTATGAAATTTTAACGCCAGAGTCAGAATTGTCAAGTAAATCACTATTATCATTAAATATTGGACCATACGTTCTATTATATTCTATCATATCTTAAGTAACTTTTGATGACTTTTTTTTTCTGCTTTAAATGTTCCCTAGTGATTGTTGCATAGATTGTAAGGGGCTTAATATAGAGGTATAAGGCCTCTTTATAGTGGGAAGTTTATATTAGAATCTGAATTCCAATATATTAATAGGGACATTGCTACATTTGAAAATGTTGACCTTAATTATGTTAGTTATAGGCAAATATATGAGATATGGAAAGATTTAAGGTACCACTAAATTGATAAGACATACTATAAGGTACCTAATTTCAAATTTAGAGAGCCACTAAGACTTAATGAATCAAACCAAAGTTGTATTAGGCTAGTAAGTCTTATGGAAATTCATAGGAGAGCTGATATGTTACCCATAATTTAGATAGAGCTTTCCCTGCTCCTAGCATATTACCTATAACTAGAGGAGAAGAACATGTTGTTGATCATAATGATGATGAACAAGATGAAGATGATGAATAATAGAATGAAGAACCTATGGATGAATATGCTAAACGTATGGAGGAACATATATATGAACATGTGAAGGAACACATGGATGAATATGCTAAATATGTACAACCAAACTTCCGTGTAGACATTATGGATGGCCATCAACCAATTGCAGTTGATTCAACTAATTATAGTAGTTTTATCGGTAGTAAGAAATATCATAATGGAAAGGAGCCATGTGAAGCTTTGTGTAGATTACGTTTAAGTATTAGGTATAATATAGTAGTGGTGGCATAATAGTGGAGAATGGGTATGAAATTTGAAACTGCAAAAGAATTTTAATAGGATTACGGTAGGGTGTATTGTCACGATCCGAAGCAGGCACGTGATCGGCATATGGGACCTAAGGTTCGAAACCCCAAATCACATGTAAGCCTACCACTAGCGACAAAATAAATTCAAATCCCAAGAATGTGACAAGTCCATACTATATAATATCAATAGTGCACGTCAGAAAGAAGTTTTACAACTCATGAAAATCTGTCACTACGGATGCTATAATACAAGATAAATGAAAATAAAGAAAGGACATACACAAACGTAGGTAGGTTGCAACAAACACGTCATGAGAGTCACTACTGTGAAGTTGGTGGTAGCTAACCTGAAAAAAATAAAGTTGAGAAGAGTCAGACCTCGCTGAATAAGCTCACATCGTCCTACGGTACCCAATGCTATGCGCACAGTCATGCATGATGTTCGCTTAAGGTTACACGCACTAAGTTTTACTAATTTTAACCTTGGTAATTACTGTGAGTGCACAGGTCATTCGCGTAGTACCTAAGGTTTTGATTCCATGAGGAAGGGAACTAGTCCTAAAATCTAAAGGCAGCTAAGTTCGCAATAAACCTAATTAAACAACTAATGTAGAAATTAAATCAATCAATAATCAAATTTGAGAAATTAAAGTGTTACAAGATTTAAAAAAATAGTAAACCACACAAATAATCCGAAACCAACCTAGAAATAACCAAGGGAGAGAAAGGGAGATTCAATTCGAAATTAAAGAAAATCTACCAATTATGCAATTTTTGATTTAACGGGCCTAGACGGTCCTAGGGTGAATTACTCTCTCTCGAGTTATAATTCTTAACCCTAATTGATAAACCCTAATTCAAATTATGAGAATTGCGATCTCTCAATTTGCAATTGGCCCCAAAATCTAAATTAGTTATGAATTTATCTATTAACGTTCTGGGAATCTATGCTCAATCTCTCGTTACACGACTCTATCGGTTTGATTCAACTCTCTACCTATCGATTTGCCTAACTCTTGCTAGTCTAAATAGATGATTTTTACCGGCTCACCCTCTCAGTTTATTTCCAAGTTATGAAGAATCGAAATTGAATCACAATTAAATCAAAATAAAACACCATCAAATAAATTTTATTAATCTCAAGAACAAAAAAAACTCGAAGGTGAGTTTAGATAAAAGATCAACACTCAACAATAGCAATTCCAATCAATATTCAAACTCATACATCAATGAAATTGAAATAAAAAATAGAAAATACTATCAAAACGGACCTCGGAGCTCGCGACTGCGAGAAACCGCCTGTTCTTAGAAGTACTTCGCGTCAAACGTATCTCTGTGCCTCTCTTCCTTCATCTCCTTCCTCAATTACTTGATTTCTCTTTAGGTTTCTCTTGGATTTTTGCAGAAACTCAAAGTTTTGTTCGACTATTTTTCACCTCTAATCTCCCTTGGAGGCTTTCTTGTAATGTACTATTTATTCTGTAGCAGCCCTAGGTCAAACTTGAGGTCGAAACGGTCCAAAAAATCACTCAAATTTTGAGTTTTTGTGTCAGCTCGATGAAGGGCATGATCGTTGCCTTGCCTGCCACGATTATGGCTAGTGATTTATCCTTTCTATCATGATCATGGCCTGAAGTGCATGATCGTGGCCTGACTTCACACTCTCTATCACGATCGTGGCCTGGCTGTTTCTGTCTCTTCCTTTTCTGCCATGATCGTGGCCACTGTGCACAATCGTGGCCTATGTCTTTTAGCCCATAGCTCTTCAAATCTTCGTCGTTCTTGTTTACCTGCAACATTAACACACACATCAAGGTACCTAAAAAATATAACAATTAAGCTCAAAGATTCAAACTAACCTATAAAAACCACTTAAACACATAGCGAACATAATTAACACATAAACACACATTTAACTCTAAATTTAACACTAAATTCTTAACAAATTATACCCTAAAATATCATGCAAAACACAACTATCACGTGAATATCAAAATATACACACATCATGTTATACATCCAATCACATCAATAACATAAATAAATTGTGGGGAAGAATATCTATAGGACCCTAATCTCCAAGGGTAAGCCCTCACAACTCTAAACCTTGAATAGCTGTGGAGAGCTATAAATCACCAATGGCCCAGGCATGCTCCTATACTCATATAGCCGTAAGGCTCTCTTAATCCAAAGGGGTTGCGGGGAACCAAGTATCACCAACAGACCAACCCTCACTCAAAGCTTCCAATGTCATAAGCATTACAAATAAGGTTCCGATCGGAAGCCAAGCATCAATCAGGATCGGCCATAACATATATTAATATTATAAACAAAACAACTTTCATAGTCATAACCAATGCGCATCTAGTCCTGATACATACCTATTAAGTGGCACGTCTTACATATCTTTTCTTCTCCACAATCAAACATAGCAATACATATCAAATTATTAAGCATATAATTTATCAAGTAAACATTCAGTTATGCAATGACCAATGAATGTATGCAATACCCAATCCAACGTATCCACTCGGTTAATTCGATATAAAGGCATATACTAAAGTCGATATGCATTACTGTATATACACATTCGCTATATAAATATATAAGTATCAATATATATATATATAGCTACATGCTGTTACATTATTCATTTGCTGGTAAAACTAAGGTAACCGTAAATCAGTATGAACTTACCTGGGCATCCGCTAAAACTTGTCCCTTTTTAATGCATTTACCCTGCTGAACCTGGGGTTTTTGATGCATACAAGTATTTTTG
>JAOQML010000197.1:10320062-10330210 GCA_027568935.1 Erythroxylum urbanii
AAAAAAATATATACTGAGTTTTAAATTGATAAGTGATGTGATACGCCACCCTCGCGGGGCACGGACTCGGGTATCACTGTCGATATCGGGTTCGGGTTCGGCGAGAGTGGGGTGTTACACGATGCATGGCGAATCCTAGTTGAGAGCATTGGAATACATTTAAGAGGATAATTAGATATATCAAGGGAACCTTAGATATTGCATTATATTATGAAGGATTAGATTTTAGTGTTAGAAGATATGTTGATGCTGATTATGCTGGTGATCTTGACAAAAGTAAATCCACTACTGGATATGTGTTCACATTAGTTGGAAGGATTGTGAATTGGGGTTTCAAAACTGCATCAGTTGTGGCTACGTCAATAACAGAAGCAGAATATGTAGCAGCTACACAAGCCAGTAAAGAAGCATTGTGGTTGAAGATGTTGTTGGAAAAACTTGGGTATAAATAAGAGAATATTACTCTGTATTGTGAAAATTAAAGTGCTTTGCATCCAACATTTCATTCAAAGAAAAAGCACATTCAAGTTCAGTATCACTTCGTTCGTGAGAAAGTGAAAGAAGGAACGGTGGACATGCACAAAATTCATCTTATAGATAACCTGACATATTTTATGACAAAAGCAATTAAGGCTTGACAAGTTTATATGGTGTCAATCCTCATGCGGTCTGACAGAGATGTAAACAACATGAAGCGGTAAGGTAGAAAGAATTATGTGAAGATATGATTGATTCTTAGTCAAATCTTCAAGTGAGAGAATTGTCAAACTTAGTTGGTGTGTTAGGCATCAAATTTTGATGGCTAACATGCCCAATAAAACAACTAATGGTTGGCCAATTTGACTAACCATACCTTCAATCTCCTACCTATAAATTGCTAGGAGATAAACAAAAAGAAAGCATCCATATGGGCAGAACAAAAATAAAAAGAGAGAAAAGTGGGGTGAGGAAAAAAAAGAAAAACGAAGAGAGAGAAAAAATATTATGTTTTTTTTATGGGTCTAGTTTTTCTCCCTGTATTTCTCCAATTTTTCAATAGTAAAATTCTTCTATCCTTGTCTGTGGTTTTTACCCTGATTTAGGCATTTTTCACATAAAATCTGTGTCTATTTTATCTTCAATATTTTTAGTTTCATTTTAGATGCGACCTTACTCTATCCAAGTCCTAATTGTTCCTAGCAAATCATTGCACCTTAGAGTCCATAAAAACATTACCTGCTAAAAAAAAAGTACTTGATGTGCTTTTGCTATAGCTTTTGACTTGAATATCGGCTTTAGTTTTAAAGGATTATGTGAAACAACAAATTTGAAAGAATGGACTTGAGATGTATCCCTTTGTTGTGGCAAAGGGACAACGGCCCGGAAAGAACTGCAACTTGAACCTACTAGGGCTATTGCAATTGCACGCATCTACGTATTCAACAGAACAATGCTTAAAGTGGCAAAAGAATTTGAGCAAATTCACAAAGCCCCTAATGTCCCTCACTACCTGTTGCTCATCAAGTTTTGTTAACCTTTTTTATTTTAATGGTTTTATGGAACAAGTGTTAGGGCATAGAGGAAAAAAGGCAAATGAAGCAGAGGAGTCAAATTAAAATACAACACAAAATTGATGTTTTTTATTGCAAATAAAACCATCACTTAAGCTACTTAAATAGACTCAATGTAAACCAACTTAGTTAAAATCAACCAACAAGCTTGGAAGTGGATAAATAGGTCCACGTGCACCACTTCCACTTCTTAACAGAAAATTAAACATGCTAATTTGTCCAGAAAAGTATAAAACCATTAACAACTAATTGAATAATAGAAAAAGGAAAACAAAACACTAACAATTTTGAAGCATTAATATTCAACACACCTCCTTGCTTCAAAATTTGTAACTCCAATTTGCATTCTGAAACGTTTATGCTTTGCACGTGACAATGACTTTGTGAGAATATCAACAAATTACTCAGTTGTTCTACAAAACTTCAACGTGATTTTTCCTTCAGCTACAAGATTTCGAATGAAGTGATAACAGATATCAATATGCTTTATTCGTCTATGATAAGCTAGATTTTTTGTCATTGAAATCGTCGCCTTGTTATCATGGGAGATCTTAGTTGCACCTTCTTACTTTTCGAGAAGTCAGCTAATAATCTTCTTAAGCACACTGCTTGACATGCTGAAGCTGTTGTTGTAATGTATTCAACTTCCGAATTTGATAGTGTAGCTACCTACTGCTTTTTAGAGTTACATGAAACAACACTTAAGTCACGGAAGAACACATAGCTAAAGGTTCTGTCTTTCAAACAGCCTGCCCAATCACTATCAGTGAAGCCCCACAACCCAAAGCTTGGTTTCTTTATATACCAAATCCCAAAATTTATGCTTCCTGCAACATATCTCATAATCCTTTTCGCTGCCCCAAGGTGATGCTTGCTTGCGCTTTGCATAAATCTTGAAGCCACGTTATCTGAAAAAACAGTATCAAGTTTTGTATGGTACAAATAATCCAAACTGTCAACCATAGTTCTAAAGACTTACGCATTTGTCAAACACGTTTCATCACCAATAACAAATTTCTCATGAACATTCATGGGTGTAAGAGCTAATTTACAATTCAGGATGTTAAACCGCTTAAGCAAATCAGTGGCATATTTTCTTTCCGAAATAAAAATTTCATTGTCACCTTGATTCACTTCAAGCCCAAAGAAATAATGTAATAAACCCAAGTCGGACATCTGAAGTCAAGTCCAAGTCAAAAGCCTCAAGTCAGGCTTTAAACAATTACTACTACTACAAAATTATGATTTATGTTTTAATTTTACTAAATAAAAATTAGTAGGTAATTTAATTTTTCTAGACATATTTTGAATATTCATTAGTAAATAGAAAAGTTTTATATTTTAAATATACATTAGTAAATAGTTATATAATAATAGTTATATAAAAATATGTAATATTAGTAAATACAATTTAGTAAATTGGTGGCTAGAACTATAACAACAATTCTAAATGTTGCATATATAAGGTTTTACTACGACATTTTTATTTTTGTTGGTTTTTCTTATATGAGCAACAAATTATTATTATCGTTACCTTTTAATATTAATAAAAACAATACTTTAAAAATTGTGGCGTTATATTAATTTTTAGTAACACATTTTTAAATTGTTACAAAGTTGTCGTTGCTAAAGTTTTTTTTCCCATATTGAATTTTTCTTTTTTACTTTTTAGTATATTTTTAAAATTATCTTATAACCTCAAATGATTAATTACATTATCACAAATTTCTATTCGTAACCGTGGTTACATTACTATTTAATTTATGCTAGAAAACGACGTAATAATACGCATATATTAATGAAGATAGAGAGGAAGAACTTATTGCAGGATTTTGTTCAAAAACTATCCACAAGAAATAGACGCTATATAGTATATACCACGTGAATGATTACTACCAAAGTATGATATATTTTCATTGCAACAGAATAGTAGCAGGAAAGTCCAGTGATAAGGCTCACCTAAGGCATTTAATTCTTTATCCGTTAAAATAGTAAATTTGATCCACATTCGCACTAGAAATTGCGTCAACATGCATTATACTTCATTGCGATTAAGTTATTCACTTACATAAACTATGGTCCATTAATTATTTACATGTTCCTAATGATTTATTTAAGTTCCCAAAGAGGTTGGTGTACGTTCCTTCTCATTTCTTTTTTTTCAAATTTTGCATCATCTAATCAAATATTTTATATTTAAAAAGCTTACTGTTTATTTCAACTTTTTAGTTTCAGTTTTTCATTTTTATTCTTAAATTCAGTAAATAATTATTTATTAAGTTTTTATTTTTAATAAGGCAATATCATGCCTAATCACCTACCTTTAATTCTTCTTAGATCTTCCTTTTCTTCTCTTACAATCTCTAAATATAATATTCGTGTAGCTTTTCACTAAAGCATCAAAATGCAAGGCCGTTTCTAACGTCTTATAAGCTCTGGATAAAGTAAAAAAACCTTAATAAACCAGCAATATATAAACATGTAAACTTTTAGAGCATATTTTTATTATTAAAATTTAATATCCATACATAAGTGAATGAATTTATAAGTCTACATGCTCAACAAAATATTAAATGATTATATCATAATATCTTACAAATGTTAGTAATAACAAAATCATTAAAAATAGTACGGGTAACAACAAAATAGCAATAGTAACAATTGAACAACAATATTAGACTTCAAAAAACTAAGAGAATTGTAATAAGAAACACACAGATGATCACAATTTATGAAAAACAACTTTTCTGTGCATTTATAGACGTAAAATTGTTGATAATATTATCAAAATCAATATTATCCAACATATCCTTCTCAATACATAAAATAACTAAACTATTCAACATTTCTTATGACATTAATGACCTCAAGTAGGTTTTCAATAATTTTAACTTTAAAAAACTTCTCTCAGTTGATGCTACAGTCACAAGTATAGTTAATCGAATTCAATTTAAAACATTTGGATAACAATATGCAGCTTTAACATATTTGAAAATTTTAACTGATGACATTAACTCATTTGGTAAAGTCATTTACAACACTTTTAATTCAGAAAAAATCATCTAAATCCACATCCGACACACTATCATGAGAAAAAGTTGTTGTAAAATTAGTGCAACATTCTCTTAATTCGTTATCATCCAATGATCTCAACTTATTTGAATCAAATAAGAATCCAAAAATATTTTCAAATATTATTAATTGTTCAAATATATTGCATATCCATAGTAACTAGAAAGTAATTAGCTCTGAAAGAATCCTCAGCTGATTGTATTTCCTAATAATACAACGTCTAGTTGGAAATGTAGGCTCCTCATTCATATCATGTGCAAAACTTTTGGCAATATTCATACTAGAGCCAAATCCTTCATCTCTATATTTCTCAAAAAATATCACCACAACTTCTAATTGCTTTATGGTAGCATTAATGCACACAGATTTAGATAGCAAATTTTTACTCACCATATTAATAGTGATACAATATCATACCAAGTAAAAAATCAAAACTCTCAAGTACACTAACCAAACTTTCTGCTTCACTCTTTGACTTGGCATCGTCACAAGATCTAGATAATTCCATCAAAGCCAATCTTATTCGAGGAGCTTTAAATCTAATAGATTCAACACTTTTTATTCGACTCTCCCAACGAGTGTTAGACAATGATTTCATGGTTAAGCCTAAAATATTATCAAATAAAACCTTCTACCTTTTAGGAGAACTTGAAAATAATGCATATATGTGTTGAACAGCTCCAAAAACTGAAATAACTTTAACACAAGAATGTGCCATATCACTAAGAGTAAGATTAAGATTATGACAAGTGCATGACATGTATAATGCTCTCAGATTTATTTCTAGTAATCATTTTTGAACCCCTTGGTGTTCCCCTTCATATTAGAACTATTGTCATAACCTTGACCCCTTACATTATAAACATTAAGATCAAGAGACTTAAATGCATTCAATAATATATCGAAAAGTCTCAACCCAGATGCGTCATCTACTTTCAAGAACTCTAAATAGTACTTCTCTATTTTTATTTTTATTTTACATATTCATACATCATACTAACAAACTCATTTGTTCTAGATGGCTCAAATATGGGGTACAATCAAGAATAATAGAAAAGTATTTTGCTGCAGTAGACACGTCATTAGGGTCACTGCTGCGAAGTCGATGGTAGCTAACCTGAAAAAAAAAGTTGAGGGACTCAGATCTCATTGAGTCAGCTCACACTGTCCTACGATACCCAATGTTATACGCACAGTCATGCACGAATATCAAAATACATACACATCAAGCTATACATCTAATCACATCAACAACACCAATAAATCGTGGGGAAGAATATCTGTAAGACCCTAATCTCTAAGGGTAAGCCCTCACAACTCTAAAACTTGAATGGCTGCATGGAGTTATGCATCACCAACGGCCTAGCCATGCTCTTATACTCATGTAGCCATAAGGCTCTTTTAATCCAAAGGAGTTGCAGAGAGCTAAGCATCCCCAATAGACCAGCCCTCACTTAAGCATCCAAAGTCATAAGCATTATAAATAATGTTAGGCCCCGTTTCCGGAGTCTAACTCATACTTGTAAACTTGCTTCCTTATTCTGTCTTCCTACCTTTCAACCTGAATCCTTTACTGATCAGCGTGGTTGAGTCCTTACTTCACACTTATACTTGCTTCGGGTCCAAACATATAACTTCTCGTACAAGAATCCAAATCAGGTTTTCTTTGAATAGATGGGAAGAGGACTTCAAGAACAACAAGTTTCATGAAGACCTCGAATTCCAACTTTGTCTCCTGAGGGTTCGAAAAAGGGACAGAAGATTCATGTGAATAGTGACCCAGACGATAGCATGAACTGGGTCACAGACGAAGTTTGTGAGACATAGACGATACCTTTTGATCCTCATAACTTTCTTTAGCGTAATCGTCTCAGAGTGTTCTCTATATGATTTGAAAGTGAATTTCATGGTCTACAACTTCCCCTAAGCCCCCATATCCGACTCTATCTTCTGAGGGGTCAACAATGGGACAGAAGATACGCTGTGAACAATCGCCCAGATGATAGTGTGAACAGTGTCACAGAAGATGTCTGGGAAACACAGACGATATCTTGTAAACGTCCTAACTTTCTTTAGGGGATTCAGTTCGGGATGTTCTTTATACGGTTAGAAAGAGGATTTCATGCTCTATAACTTCTTTGAAGACCTCAAAGGTCGACTCTCACTCCTGAAGGTTCAACGTTGGGGCAGAAGATGAGGGTGAAACAGGAACACAGACGATGCACTTCACTCCAGTACTTCTTAACTCCTTATATTTCCTTAGTCCTTTATCAATCCTCTTTGTCCTATCCTCTTAGGTTGACTTATATCTTCTGGGTTGACCCTTTTTATCTTCTGTGAATCACTGTCTGATGTCCATTCATCTGTGAACAGTAACACAGACGATAGCGCTATCACAGACGAAGTCCATTCGTCTGTGAATAGTGACACAGACGATAACGCTATCACAGACGAAATTCATTCGTCTATAAACAGTGTCAAAGACGATAGTCGCGTGTTACACATACGAAGTCCATTCGTCTGTGAACAGTAACACAGACGATAGTGCTATCACAGACGAAGTTCATTCGTCTGTGAAGAGTGACACAGACGATAGCGCTATCACAGACGAAATTCATTCGTCGGTGAACAGTGTCACAGACGATAGTCGCGTGTTACACAAAAGAAGTCCATTCATCTTTGAACAGTAACATAGACGATGGACTTGTATTACACAGACGAAGTCTATTCGTCTATGTACAGTAACATAGACGAATGCCTTATATTGCACAAACGAAGTACTTTCGTCTGTGTACAGTGACATAGACGATCGCTTTGTATTACACAGACGAAGTCCCTTTCATCTGTGTTCAGTAACATAGACGAACTTATCTTCTATATTCTATCGTCTATGTTTTGCTCTACTCATTCTCATACTCTTCTTCTATACTTTCTTCTGTGTTCTGACGTTAGCACAGAGGATGCGCATACGCTTAAATCCTCCTTGCCTCTGTGTTGTGACGTCATCACAGACGATACTTCTGCGTTCAAAACCTTCTTGCTTCTATATTGTGACGTCATCACAGAGGATACTCAAGCGCTTAACTCCTCCTTGCCTTTGTGTGTGACATCATCATAAACGATAATCTTCTTCTGTCTTTCTCCTTTGCTTCTATCTTATTTATTCCAATCTGTAATTCCTCTCAACTGTTTCCGATCATTCTAAACTCATGAAATGAATTATTCTCACTTAAATCTGAATCATTCTCCCTCCTTAGATCAATTGAATTCATCAACAGAAATCATCAACATTATACAGAATCAGAAGAAAACATACTTCATTCATTCATTTCAAACTGAATCTGTCCTTACAAGGCTTTAATGACTTTACAAGTTACAAATACATCAATACTTCAGACAAATGACTTGAAAAGTGTCTAAAACCTTGGCTCTAAAAAATCAATCCTAACTACTACAAAACATCATCTGCAGACTGAGCTGCCTTGCATCTTGATTTATTCACTCTCTTGAGCTTCACCTGAGTTGACAGAAGATGGGAGGGGTGAGCTTATAGCTCGTGGAAAATAGGTTTATAACCCAGAATAAGCAAAAAACCTTTTTCACAGTTTAAAACATTCTTAGTTTCAAAACATGCATGCAGTCATCTTAACAGACAGAACAAAACACTTCAGAATGATTTCAAATCATGCATTTCATTTTTCTTGAAAAACATGTCATGAGCAGAACAGATTGGTTTGGGTGGATCCAAAACAGAACGTACTACACATTTCCCTCAAAAGGTCCTGTGTAGCCGTGAACAGAACGTACTAGCGCAATTCCAATTTATGGTCTTGCGTAGCCGTGAGCTTATGCCACTAGCGGGCAGGCGGGAGAAACCTTTAAGATAAGTGCACTTGACCGATAGAACAGACCACCACAAACCCACATAACACAGAATATTCATGTTCTTGAAAGCTTACTGCCTAAAATGGCAGATCTTGAAGTTCTTGCATTTTCAGATCAGAAAACTTGATTTCGTAAAACATGCAACTTTTTAGAAGATATTTCATATGTAAAACATGCAGCACAACACAGAACAAACAAATGCACATTTATGCAAAATGCAGAAGACAGAATCATTGAAGACATGCATCTTTGGCTTATTTCTTCATTATGAAACTGAAACCCACCTTAAGTCCTTGCTTGGTTCTGTGTCTGACTGTGACTGCCTTTCTTCTGTGTTTTCTTGCTTCTCTTTTATCCCTCCTTAATTTCCTCTACAGAAGACTCTTGCTTCCTTCTTTCTTTCTCCCTTGTATCGATTCTCTCTTTAATCTCACAAAAATTTCATCTTAACTGTCAACTCTCTTCTTTTTCACTCTTCATCCGAAGCGTCACTTCTGTTTTTACCTCCCATTCATGTCTCCACGTGCTAAAAGAAACATGTCCACCATACCTTTCCCAAAAGTCCACTTTACCCTTATCATTTAAGCCTTATACCGAAAATGCCCTCAAATTCTTCTCATGCATTCTTTCCATAAGCTCTTATGCTTAAATTGATGGAAAAATGTTCATGGGACCGACAAATAAGGGTCTGATCGGGAGCCAAGCATTAACTAGGATTTTCCCATAACATATCTCAATATCATAAACAAAACAACTCTCACAGTCATAACTAGTGCGCATCAGGTCCTGATGCTTACCCATTAGGAGGCATGCTCTACAGATCTTTTCTTCCCCACAATCGAATATAGTAATACATATCAAATTATTAAGCATGCAATTTATCAAGTAAACATTCAATTATGCAATGACCTATGTATGTATGCAATACCCAATCTAACGTATCCACTCATTTAATTCGATGTAAAGGCTTATACTAAAGCAGGTACACATTACTATATATACATGTTTGCTATATAACTTTGCTAACGAAAACACATGTTAGGGTTAGGGCATTATCAAATCTTATAAACCCACCACGCTTCTACGGGCGCAAGATCATTACAACACCATATTGCTCAGCTTTGTCTCCACTATAGTCTTACGAAAGCTCCGAGTTATTGGGGCGATTCGAAACAATGACTGTAGGGATAGCCTATAAGCTCTGATACCACTTTGCTAACAAAAACACGTGTTAAGGTGAGGGCGTTATCAAATCTTATAAACCATATATATACACACACACACACACACACACACACACACACACACACATATATATATATATATGTATATGTATAGTATCGATCGACTACATGTTGTCATCTATATCAGCATTAAACAATATTCATTTGTTGGTACAACTACAGTAACAGTAAGTTGGTATGAACTTACCTAGTAATATATATATTTGTTGTTTCATCTTTGACTCCACTAGTACTAGATTGATTTGTATAAATATCATGATCGGATTCATAACCATAAATGATTTCATCTTTATCTGTATCTTTTTCTGTTAATTGATTTAAAATTTCAATTTTATGAGGGGGTTGTAAAGTTAATGTATGAAATAATTGAGTAAGGTCGTTTAATTGTTGTCGAATA
>JAOQML010000197.1:10361543-10373066 GCA_027568935.1 Erythroxylum urbanii
GATTTTATTATTTAATAAATTAAAATATCTATAATTGTAATATTACACAGATATGATATATAGTAGTTATATACTAAAAATATTAATTTGATGTGACTCTTTATATTCAAGAACTTAATATTATGATATATTTAATTGCAAACTAATATTATAAAATTAAATAAAGATTAAAAGTTTAATTAACTCCTTTATTATATTCTTCCAAACTTTACCACATAATTATATGATAAAAAATCAACTTTGAAATTAGACAGAACAAAAGTAGAGAATAAAGTAGAAGGTAATATTATTATTAGACAAACAACTAACTCCAAAAACTTGTTGCTTTTTAAAATCAACCTATTAAAATTAAATAAAATAACCAATAACTCATTCAACAAATACATCTAAAACTTTTTAAAATGATCTAAAAGTTAACTTTTAGCCAGTCAAAAAACAGCGCCAAATACCTCCCATGTCTCGCCTCCTCAGCCAACCGTGACTATGTTCGTAAGATCTCTCTGACGTGAACGCGATCCAAATTTCTTCCGTCCCCAATATGGAACAACTGTCTCTCTTCTTTTTTTTTTTTCCTCCTCTTTTAATAATCTGCAAGAATCGATTATTCTGTTTTTATGCGTTCCAATTGAATCTCTACAGTTTCCGGTGTTAACTAAACAATAGATTGGTATTAACAAATCTTGAGCTGTATTTAGTCAGTAACTGTTTATGATCCATATACCAATAATATGACAAAGATTGCAGTGTAGAAATCAAAGAAAGAAAGCAACTTTTAACTAAGATGCTCCGCGAAGATAAACACCAAGGCACGTAATCACTGTTTCTGCGACTAAGAAAAGTCGAAAAGCTGACAGCTCTTTTCGCGGAGAATTTCTGGATGGACATCTCCAATCTCAATTTACAACACTGGAAGTCATCGTTGGTTGTGTAAAGGTTTAAGTTGCTTGTTTGCTTCAGAAAGGACGGGACGCTCAACAGAGCTATTTCGTGGTCCTGTGGTCCTGTGGCTGATATTTGTTCGCATGGAGACAGTGGACCAACAAGTCATAAAATCTTTACACCAAGATGTAAATGGGATCGTCATCTTCGTAGTTGCCAACGGTATCTTTGGAAAATTAGCGTCAATGTAAAGCCTAAAACGACCTTTCTACATTCGTCAAGTCAATTGCAGTATGCAGATTCGTGAACGTGTGCTAGTTTTAAGGGTAAATATTAATTGCCAACGAACTTGAATTTTCACCTGCCACATAAATCTTAGAAAGGATCAAAAGGGTCGATACTCCTCCAACACCTTAGAATTTTACGTGTCGAAGGGCCATTTGTGAGGTAGTTCCATACGTAAATTTGGCTGTAACTCTTAAGATACTCCTGCGGTATTAATTGGACCCAAGTTTTAGTTAAAGATCACTCTTTCATTCTGATATCTCTGTTTTGGCGCTACACAGTCAGCATATTTTTCAGACAACCAATTAGTGAAGTCTCTTATATATTCGTTTCATTTGCTTGCATACAGGTAACAGTATGGGGTTTGTAGTTGAGCAGTATACTCTACAAAAAGCTCTCTTGGTTGTCTTAATGGTTTTCAGCGGCCTCTCTTCGAAAGGGGTCAGTGTGAATGCCAACGCAAGACCTAAAGATGTAAACATTGGTGCTCTTCTCTCTTTGGACTCCACCATCGGGAAAGTTGCAAAGGTCGCAATAGAGGCTGCTGTGAAGGATGTGAACAATGATCCCTCTGTCCTTGGAGTTACGAAGCTGCACCTTACTATGCAGGACACTGCATATAGTGGATATGTGGGCTTGCTTGAGGGTAAGTACTTAAAAACACCGGCTTTTCTATTATATTCAATTAACTTTCTATGTCTAGAAATATGGGTTTAATTGTGATTGTTTAATCGATATTATTCCAGCCTTACGGTTGATGAAGAACCGGACAGTGGCCATAATTGGTCCCCAATTTTCTGTTACTGCCCATGTCGTATCACATATAGCTAATGAGCTTCAGATACCCCTAGTATCATTTGCAGCAACAGATCCCGTTCTGTCTTCACTTCAGTATCAGTTCTTCCTCCGGACATGTCAGAGTGATATTTTTCAGATGGCTGCAATAGTTGAAATCATAGACTACTATGGTTGGAGGGATGTAATAGCCATCTTTGTGGATGATGATCACGGGAGAAATGCGATTGCAGCATTAGGAGACAGGTTATCCGAAAGACGTTGTCAGATCTCGTATAAAGCTCCATTGAGTTCCCAAGTTAATCGAGTAGACATCATGAATACTTTAGTCAAGTTGGCCATGATGGAATCCAGAATTCTTGTTCTTCTTGCTTACCCTGAATGGGGTCTAGAGGTGCTTGATGTGGCACAATATCTTGGCATGACGGGAACTGGGTATGTTTGGATAGTCACTGATTGGCTTACAACAGTCCTGGATACAGAATCTCCTCTTTCTTCAGACGCAGTGGATAACATGCAAGGTGTTCTGACACTGCGTGTGTATTGTCCTGAATCACAACAGAAACTGAATTTGCTCTCTAGGTGGACCAACTTGAGCACTAGAGAGACAACTAAAGGCAATTTGGGGTTAAATTCTTATGGTATGTTTGCCTATGATACTGTATGGCTCCTAGCTTATGCATTGGATACATTTTTCAGTCAAGGAGGAAATGTCTCATTTTCTCGTGACCCGAGATTTGCAGAGAACCATGGTGGGAGTATGTACGCGAGTTCTTTAAATATTTTTGATCAAGGGAACTTGTTGTTCCGTAGCATTTTACAGGTTTATATGAATGGTATAACAGGCCCAATGAAGGTTTCTTCAGATGGGAACCTCATTCAACCTGCATATGAAGTCATCAACGTAATTGGCACTGGTTTCAAGAGGGTCGGTTATTGGTCCAACGATTCTGGTTTATCAGTTTTTCCTCCAGAAAAGCCTATTATAAAACCATCAAATCGATCAAGTTCTAGTCAACGTCTATATCCTGTAATCTGGCCTGGACAAACTACAATCAAGCCTCGTGGGTGGGTTTTTCCTAGCAGTGGCAGGTATTTAAAAATTGGAGTACCCAACCGGGTGAGTTATCGCGACTTCGTCTCGGTAGAAGGGGTGGATGTGTTCAGAGGCTACTGCATTGATATATTTACAGCTGCTTTGAACTTGTTGCCCTTTGCTGTCCCTTACAAGTTCTATGCTTTTGGGGATGGTCATGAGAACCCCAACAGAACAGAGTTATTGCATTTGATGTCTGCAGGAGTGAGTAAACAAACCAGCAACTTTGAAGCCTAGACTGTCTTGCCATTCTCTTTTATGATACGTCTTTCTTGGTCTGCATATAGGTTTACGATGCTGTAGTAGGTGACATTGCCATCACCCCTGAGCGAACAAGGACGGTGGATTTCACACAGCCATATGTGGAATCTGGCCTAGTCATAGTAGCCCCAGTTAGGGAATCGAAGTCTAGCGCCTGGGCTTTCTTGAGGCCATTCACTTCAAAGATGTGGAGCATAACAGCAATATTTTTCTTGATTATTGGTGCGGTTGTATGGATCTTGGAGCATAAGCTGAATAAGGATTTTCGAGGCCCTCCTAAAAGACAAGTTGTAACAATTCTATGGTCAGTGCATCAATGTACAGTTGTCAGTGAGAATGTCAGGTTGATTTTCCAGATTTGGTTATAACTAATAAGGTTTTTGTGTATACTCTGCAGCTTCAGTTTTTCAACCCTAACTTTCTCCCATAGTAAGTGAAATGATATTGTGATTTACTTGCAAAGGGACAACGGAGCTCTTATATGTAATAACATAATCATGCGATTCTTATTTTTAACAACTGCAGAAGAAAAACTGATCAGCACCCTTGGCCGGCTTGTCTTAGTCCTTTGGCTATTTATAGTTCTAATACTCAAATCAAGCTACACCGCAAGTTTGACATCAATTCTAACAGTGGAACGGCTTTCTTCACCCATTAAAGGGATTGAAAGTCTGGTATCGAGCAAGGACCCCATTGGCTACCAACGTGGATCATTTGCTGAAAGCTATCTAGTCGATCATTACAAGATAGACAGGTCTAGACTTATCCCTCTCAACTCTGAGCAGGATTATGCCAAAGCCTTAAAAGACGGTCCCAAGAAGGGCGGTGTTGCTGCAGTTGTTGACCAACGAGCATATATAGACCTCTTCCTCTCAAACCGATGTGAATTTAGTATTGTAGGCCAAGAATTCAGCAAAATTGGATGGGGATTTGTAAGTATATCCACCTCAATATTCACCGTATCCTTTAGTTTTTATATCATATGCAAATGGTGCTTCCTTCTGGAGTTTACTTCAGAAATTCACATGGATGAGAGTTATTCTTGTACAACCCATTAATTTTGTTCTACATTCTCAACTATAGGTTAATATGCCTAACATCGTCACATCTTCTCCAACTTAAAATTTGCGAATTTATTGCAAGTCTAATATGATAATTTGCAATTTCTCATCAGGCTTTTCCAAGAGAGTCACAACTAGCATTTGACTTTTCAACTGCCATTTTGAAACTCTCCGAGAATGGAGAACTCAAAAGAATTAATGACAAATGGCTTCTTAGAAGTACCTGCAGGTCAGAGGGTGCAAAAGAAGAAGCAAAGAGGCTTGAACTAAAATCCTTCTGGGGTCTCTTCCTCATTTGTGGCATAGCTTGCTTGTTTGCTCTACTTCTGTACATAATAAGGATTGTGCGGCAGTTCTACAAGTACTCTTCGGATGATCTTGAGTCACTAAGTAGAAGCTCAAGATCTGAACGGATTCAATCATTTTTATTGTTTGTTGGAGAAAAGGAAGAGGAAGCTAAAAGCCGGTCCAAGAGAAGACGAACGGAGAGACTTTGAAATACAAGCATGGATGGAGGGGAGTCTACAAACTGCTCCTTTAAAAGTATCGATTCGGGGTCAGGAATTATAAACTAGCAGTCACAAAAGATTGTAAATATACACATATAGGTAGTGGTCACTGGTCTTCATATTGTGTGCCTGTCATAGAATCAAGTTTTTTCATATAGTATCACTGAAGGTAGATAGATTCTGCAGAATTGTTGACTTGAATACAACAACATCTATAAAGACAAGCAGTTAGGTGCCAGACATTTCTATTGGAAATTAATTTTGCTGCTAGAACTGATTGACAATGTTTAGGATTAACAATTTATTAAAACAAAATAACCAGGAGTTCGCTAAGAAAGCTTTCCAATTTCCTGGGATGAATATTTATTATGATAAAGGAGTTTTTTTTTTTGGGTTAACCTACAAGGTGTCTGGTTGGGTCTGAAATATCGGTGACACCTTTAAGCCATTATCACGCCCACACTATTCCCCGCTAGTGTCGGGTGGGACTCTGAGGGGTGGCAAAGTACTATCACCGAATATTAACACTGCTGCATGCATAAGCACGGGTAGAACGCCCAACCTCGCTTAAGCGACGTGCTCGGTGGTCTGACAAAGGAGTTTTAGGGTCAAACATGGATAAATTACTAGAAGCCAACTAAAGACACATAGCTGTTGAAGTGATTTGGGATTCAACTAGTTGCTAATTGCTACAAGTGCATTCTGAAGAATGTTTTACTTGTTAAATGAACGCAATACTGGTGGAAAGTCACTTCTTTTGTTCCCTAGTGGTTCAAATTTCTACCTAGCATTCTAGTTGCTGTGAGTGTGCCTGAACCTGAAAAGAAAATAACATGTTTTAAATGGAATTCCTATGTATAATGAAAACAAACTGTACTGTTTGTAGCTTATAAAAGAATGGAAGAGAATCAAAATCATTAACTTCACATGATTTCGATTGCTCAATGACTTGTCTTATTCTTAGAGAAGAAGCCATTTCCATTTTGTGGTCCTGAAAAAATGATAGGAAAAGTGGGGCTTATCGTTAGGGAAATGCTTCAAAAATATGTTGTCCAATTTCTGCTCTCCTTCAAAGCCCTTCTATTCTTGCGACTTTGGACAAAGAGCTCTTTTTAAGAGTCCTAACAAACCTGGTACTTATGCAAGTCTAGAGGCCCCACTCTTTCTATATAATATAAAGAACCTTTTGTTTGAGTTGCGCATGATGATAATGCACTAGCACAACTGCACAAGGAGTGGAATATTATATAGGACCACTACCAGTTAGTTACCCACTTTGCCGCTCACTACTGACGAGGTTTCACTGTCGCCAATAATGGTGTACGATCATCTCTATTTAGATGAAATTCTCTACACCATACGTGAAATAAATGTCAACTTTCTAATCCTAATCTAAGGTGGCAATAATTCTATGGTTGTTCAAGTGGCATAAACTAGTGTCAGTGACATTTAATAAACTACTATTTAGTTGGTTTCTTAAAATCCCATTCCCTCCAATCCAATGCACACTGCCAAGGCGAAGTGAGAGCTCTATTGCTACCCTCCTGTGAGTTATATCTTCTCCTCATCTGCCCAGTTACTTTTCCTTTTTGTTTCCTAATTCATCTAGCGTTTGTAATCCTGAGTCCTGTCTTCTTTTGGCTACTGCTGCTTGCTTGATGTCAACTTCTGTCTGTACTTTGGAGTTTCCAAATCAACAGAGCTGCTTTTCAAAGGAATAATATTATGTTCAAATGTTAGTACTTGTTTCAGCGATACCCCACAATTAAGAAAGGTGTTGAATATGGTGCTCTTCCTCCTTTTGGAGGGTCCTCATGGATTCAATATATTCAGCTTAAAGTTCCTCCATATGAACTACTGTTTTCCATGGATTTCAAATGCAGAGTTTAACATCCCAGATTCATTTCTTCTTCCATTGTTTAATTTCCAGTTTCCATTTCGCACATAGTTTCTATTCACTCAAGTCTCTTCTGTTCTTAGATACTTCGTCAAAGTGCTGCCTGCTCACCTTATCTTAATGCATGCAAAAGATTTCAGCATCTCAGCTCCAGAGATGGAATTTTCTCATTTCTTTTCGAGTATGCCTGCTTAGAATCTATCTTTGATTATGTCAAAAAAGGGTTAACTCTCTGTCTCAATGCCTTCTGCAGAACAAGCTATACAAAGGCCCTGGTTTACAAGAAGCTGACATGAACATGGTTTGGGTACTAATTCTGGTAGTTTTTCATAATGGGGTTTGTCTACAGGGAATTGATACAAACGTAAGCAGAAGACCTGCTGTTGTCAATATTGGAGCTGTTTTATCATTCAATACTACCATTGGTAGAGTTGCAAGAGTGGCAATAAATACTGCTGTCGAAGATGTGAATTCTGATCCATCTGTTCTTGGTGGAACAAAGTTAAGCATTAAAATGCAGGACACGAATTATAGTGGATTTGTGGGTATTATTGAAGGTTATATCCTTATCTTGTTCACCTAGAACTTTCCAGTTTATCTTTAAATATCGTACTTAGATTACTGAGATTTCATTATTGATTGCAGCTTTGAAGTTCATGGGTAGTGATACGATAGCCATAATTGGCCCCCAGTCCACAGTGACAGCTCATGTGATATCCTTTGTTGCAAATGAGCTCCAAGTGCCTCTCCTGTCATATTCAGCCACTGATCCTACTCTTGCTTCACTTCAATTCCCGTTTTTTGTTATGACCTCCCAGAACGATTTGTATCAGATGACAGCCATAGCTGACATTGTTGACCATTATGGATGGAGGGAAGTGATAGCGATATTTGCTGATGATGATTACGGTAGAAATGGAATAGCTGCATTAGGAGATAAACTTGCAGCAAAAAGATGCAAAATCTCATATAAGGCAGCTTTGAGTCCTTCGCCAAATCGGCAAGAGATTACTGATATGCTAGTTCAGGTGGCCTTGACTGAATCTAGGATTCTGGTTCTTCATGCCTCTCTTCCTTGGGGTCCTATCGTATTCAGTGTGGCTCAATATCTTGGCATGATGGGAGATGGATATGTATGGATAGCTACTAACTGGCTTTCAACTCTGATAGATACCGACTATCCTCTCCCTGCTGTTACCATGGATGACATTCAAGGAGTTCTAACGTTGCGCATGTACACTCCAGATTCAGAACTCAAAAGAAAATTTGTTTCTAGGTGGAGCAACTTAACTAGTAAACTAAAAAAGTATGGATCTATTGGGTTAAATACTTATGGTCTATATGCCTATGACACGGTATGGCTACTTGCACGTGCAATCGGAGCATTCTTCGATCAAGGAGGGAATATTTCGTTTTCAAATGATTCAAGGCTGATCAACCTGCCCAGTCACGGTCTGCATCTTGATGCTATGAGCATCTTCGATGGAGGAAAACTGCTGCTAAAAAACATTTTTGAGGTTAATATGACTGGTGTAACAGGCCAGATAAAGTTTGATCAGAGTGGAACTATTGTTCGTCCTGCATATGATGTCATTAATGTTGTTGGTACAGGGTATAGAAAGATTGGGTATTGGTCCAACTATTCTGGTTTATCAGTTCTGCCTCCTGAAACTTTTTACTCAAAACTTCCCAATCGTTCTAGTTCAAGTCAAAAACTTCGCAGTGTAATATGGCCAGGAGAAGCTCCGCAGAAGCCTCGTGGATGGGCTTTCCCAAACAATGGGAGGCATTTGAGAATTGGAATCCCTATTCGAGCTAGCTATCAACAATTTGTATCCCAAGTACCAGGAACTGAATTATTCACTGGTTACTGCATTGATGTTTTTACTGCTGCTATAAACATGATGCCATATGCTGTTCCCTATAAGCTAATTCCTTTTGGAGATGGTATTAATAACCCCAGTAGCAGTGAGCTTGTGCGTTCGATCACAGCGGGAGTGAGTACTAGAAAATAAAGCCCTTGAAAGATTTCAGAAATAAAAATGTGGTTATTTTAGTATTAATTAATTCAGCTTTCATCTCTTCTCCAGGTCTTTGATGCTGCAGTAGGTGACATTGCCATTATCACCAACCGAACAAGGATGGCAGACTTCACACAACCATATATTGAATCTGGTTTAGTTGTTGTGGCTCCAGTTAGGAAAACAGATTCAGATGCTTGGGCCTTCTTACAGCCATTCAGCCGAAAGATGTGGCTTGTAACAGCAGTCTTTTTCATAGTCGTTGGAGTAGTTGTTTGGATCATGGAACATAGGAAAAATGACGCATTCAGAGGTCCACCTAGAAAACAATTCATCACCATACTATGGTATGCTGCAAGGAAACATCAGAATCTCACCATTTAGCTTACCTCTTTGATTTTTGCAGGCATGTTAACGTACTATCTTCTCACATTTAAACAGTGCATACACATTAACATGCACTGTTTGCCTAACCCTCCAATCATCTTAATCAGCACGACTGCTGGAGTTGAGTGGCGACTCAAAAATCTGAGTATTCTGTCAACTTCCATCAATCTTGCCTTGTGTGTCCTAATACCATTCATACTCTTCTGAGCAAAATTTATGTGTTTCTTTTGTGGCGATGATTCTCTCATTTTTAGGACATTATGCAGCATGACGCATCTTTTGGTCAGAGTTTTCGATCAGTTATAATTAATTATGCTTTCCTCCTTCAGGTTTAGCTTTTCAACTTGGTTCTTCGCCCACAGTGAGTATTTGATGACAATCAGTAGAAAAGCATTTTTCTAAAATCCAAAATTAACAAGTTACTTTTGTTTTAACCTATACTTGCCTATTTTATGTAGGAGAAAATGTTGTTAGCTCCTTTGGTCGCATTGTGCTCGTTATCTGGTTGTTTGTGGTTCTTATAATCAACTCAAGCTATACGGCAAGCTTGACCTCTATCCTTACAGTACAAAAGCTTTCTTCCAACATTGAAGGCATTGACACTTTAAGGTTAAGTAAGGATCGTATTGGCTACCAGCAGGGTTCCTTCGCAAGAGATTATCTGATTAATGAACTTGGCATTGATGAGTCCAGACTTGTGCCACTTAAATTGCCTGAAGATGTTGCTAAGGCCTTGAAAGATGGTCCCAAAAAGGGCGTGGCTGCAGTGGTTGATGAGCGTGCATATTTGGAGCTCTTCCTCTCAGCCCGATGCGAATTCAGTATCATAGGTCAAGAGTTCGCAAAGATTGGATGGGGATTCGTAAGTCAATATCCTAGAATGGGACTAATTTGCCTTCTGTGATATGTTTATGTTGTCTATCAAGAGGCCTATTCAGAAAGGTAAGGCCTCTTGATATACTGAAGTAATCATTGTCCAACATAGTTGTAATTGCTGAAGAAATGACTATATTTAGGTATAAAACATGCTTCCAAATAATTCAGAGTATAGAAACGAAAGATATTGACTCATCAGGTTCTTAAAGACTGAAACATTTATGTAAAAGACCTGGAATTTGTCTCATTAAGTGCCAAGAATATGAAGCCATGTCAGTTTAACTGCAGTTTGTGTATGTTGAGTATCAACAAATGTTCAGAACATTGTTGTTCTTTGTGCTTGAAACTTCACTGGCTGGTTTTGTGATGTATTCTTTTCCTTGTTCGCCAGGCCTTTCCAAAGGATTCTCCTTTAGCTGTGGACATGTCGACTGCCATTCTGAAACTGTCAGAATCTGGGGATTTGCAAAGGATCCATGACAAGTGGCTGATGAGTAGTGCATGTAGCTCACAAGGCGCAAAGTTAGATGTAGACCGACTACACCTTAAAAGTTTCTGGGGACTCTACTTGGTTTGTGGGTTAGCTTCCTTGCTTGCTCTGTGTATATACTTAATCATGGTACTACTACAGTATGCCAAGCGCCACCAGGAGGAGCCACAACCTTCTGGCAGTAGTTCAACGTCGGCACGTCTTCAGACATTTCTGACATTTGTTGATGAAAAGGAGGAAGAAGTGAAGAAACGCTCCAAGAGACGGCAACTAGAAAAGTCCTCTAACGGAAGTCAAATTGAAACAGTAGGCAGTTTTGATTCTATGAGAAGAATTGTCGAAATCCCTTCAAACAGATGTCATGAAGCTAACGATGAAGCCTAAGACGATTCACCTGAGACGCTAACTACCTAGGCCAAAGTCTCCGCAAATATGATCGGATGCCCTACTGTCAAAGTATAGCGACATGTTACCTCTGCATCTTTACTTTTGGATGGTTAATAAGATATCCTTGGAACGTTTTGCATCCAGAGACAAAGAAGCATTAATGGAGCACAAAAGTGTCTGCAGACTGCAGAGTGGTTCCGAATTTAAATACTTCCGTAGCTTTATGTTAAATTTCGTTATTTTCTTTATATATGGGAAATGAATGGTTTATAACTTTATAAAGGATCTCTAGCTGAATCTAAAATAGAATTATGTTATAATTTTTTAATATAAGTTACTTTAATATGTTATTTGCAACACTTATGTAAAATTGGAGCATACATTAAATACATGGCGAGCGAGAAAAATTTAAGGTTTAAAAGTTTAACTGATAGTAATTTATTATAAAATTGATATATAATAAATAAATGTAATAGCTGTGAAAATAAATAAAATTGTAATATAAGAATAAAATACTCTATTAAAATAAAAATATATATTAACAATATTTATTAATATATAATTAACTGAAAATAAATA
>JAOQML010000197.1:10400881-10418203 GCA_027568935.1 Erythroxylum urbanii
GTTCATAACAGTGTAGAAAGATATGAACGAACTACTCCCCTTTGAAGCCCATTGAACTCAAGCCATCGCTACATCTTTAAGAGAAAATGGTGCTTAGCCAAGCATCCCTCCGGAAGCACTCACAACTGTGGGTACGCCGACAGCATCCATGGCAGCAGCAAAGAGTGACGATGAGAGGTGAAAAATCAGTGATGGATGATGGTCGAGAGTGAGAGATATAGATGTGAATGTTTGTCGAAAGTCTCCGCATAACCTAATTTGGCAAGTTTTTAAATGTTGGGTCACGGATCGGGTCGGAATAATGAGAGAAATGAATCTCACCACGACGAACTTTACCCGAAATAATTTGTTTTTCACTGATTCCTTCGCCGCGGTGAAGGAATTAATCTTTGTTGCAGTGAACTTCTCCCGAAAGTTTAGCCTGGATTTATCATTTTTTCCCGAAGGCTATGATCTCCTGTTGACTTCAAGTTAGCACGTTGACTCCCATCTCCTTGAGTATCCTACAATAAAAAATAGCAATTTGCAGTATCAATTGTTCTTAGAAAGCTTAAGAAATGCAATTAATACCAATTGTGACCATTTTTACCATCTAATTGCATAAAATAAAAGTGCACACTTAAGGATTAATTTAAGCACAAAATCAAGAATTAGGATTCAAAAAGTATAGTAAAGGCCATGAAAGTGTTGCCAAATTAGATAACAAACTTGGGCTCAATCACTTATCTAAAAAATCAATAGTTTAAGGTCAGATATATGGTTTTATTGTTGAACTCTCGCCTTCAATTATTTCCTGATAAGCTAAAATCAAAATGAAGTGGCCCTTTTTAAGTCAATAAAGTTTCTCACATGGTGCATTGGAGTTAATCAATGAAAAAAGTGAGACATTCAAGATCTAATCGTGTAATTTGTTCTTTTGAATGTATATATGGATGTAGAAGTATATACACAATCGTGTATCTTTCAAATCATCTTGAAAGCTTTATTTCCTTGGATTTTGTTGTCCCATCTTCACCCTAATCCTTCTCCTTCTTGTTCCACAATGATAATTGATTATGAAAATCAAGAGGATGGCTCAAAGAATATGTTTTTAACTCACTTTAGCTCTTATGCTTTTAAATTGTAACTAAAATAAAATACAAACTAAAATGAATATCTTAAGCACTTCATAATAATAATTACTAAGTGTTAAGAAGTGAATATATAAACAATTAAGCACACATCATTGGCTATTCTACTTCTATTATTCTTGCCACCCTATAAGAAGTTCCTCATTAATTTCTCTAATTTTTGTCAATTTTTTAGACAAGAATATGTATGAAACCTAGTACATATGGAGAGAGAGAAGAATATATTTGATTAACATTAATTAATCAACTTATAATAAGTTGTTGCATAAGTTACCTTGTATCTTTTGAACTGAATAAGGGGTTGGAATTCCCTAATCCATAATTTTTTAGTATATTATAGGAGTTACACATAAATTAATAGAGGTTTCATGATTTGTAATCATAAAATAGTTGATAGTCTTTCAAACATATGGGAAACACTTCCAGAGAGAACATAATGTCTTTTTGTTGTAATTGATGCTCAGTCTAGACATATCTTTAAAGCTATACAAAGAGTCAAAAAAATGTTAGCTATCCTCTCATTATCCTTGAAGAATTAGAGTAAGTCATCATTAAATTCTAGTTTGAATAAATCATTTTTCTTGCAAAGACTATGATACTAAAATCCTTGATCAACCTATGCATTATGTTTAATCAATCCATTTATGGCCACTATATATAGAATGAAAATATATAAAGGGACATGGGGCCCTTTGCCTTAAGCCATGACCTCTATTGAATAAGTTAGATGGCTTATCATTTTCCAAAACATTGAATAAGGTAATTATGATACATAACTCTAGCCATACCATAGATTTCCTAGGAACCTAAACACATATAATAATTATATGATAAATTCCCTACTAATTTTACTTTATGCTTTACAAAAATCCACTTTCATAGAAAAAATTGTTTGGGGTTTTCTTTCTTGAGTAATTTTTAAATAATTCCTATGGAATCACCATATTGTATCCACTATGTCTGACTTCTAATAATGCTCCATATATGTCATTGATTTCTAATTTAAGAACCTTCCTAATTCTAATGGTCAAAGGCTTTGAGATGATCTTGTAAAGAAGTTATAAGATGAAATGGGTTTGTAATTATTAAAAGATTAAAGATTAGATTTACATACTAGATGTATGAATGTCTTATTAATTTCCTTTAACATTTAACCCCTTTTAAACAACTCTACAATAGCTTTTGTATCCATCACCTTGATTCTTAGCCATACTTTCTGGTAAAAGAAACCATTAATACCAGCACTTCTAGGGGCTTCTTTGCACCAATTTCAAAGACTACCCTTTTTATATCTTTAGTTGTAAATTGAATGTTTAGGAACTCCAATTATTCTATCCAAATTTGGTTAACAATAAAAAGACCAAAGTTGTTGTATATAGGAGTTAATGCTCGCAGCTATACCCAGGGCCATTTTAAAGAACCAATAGGCCTCCTCCTTAAAATCATCTTGCTTAGATATTGTCACTTCATTTTGCCTTATTAAGGAGAAAATTTTATTGCAAATTTCCTTACTAACACTAAATTATGGAAAAAATTTTCATTCTTATCCCTGAAACTAATCTATTGTATCCTTCCTCTTTGATGGAGTGAGTTATACTTCCCTAGAGCTATGACATTCTCCATCATAGCTAGTTTGTATTGCTTTTAACCATATCAATTGCTCTAGGTTTTCTGCCATATTGAACTCTGGATAAATTCAGGCTTCAACTTGGTCCCAACACTTTCTTACTAATATCATTTCCTCTCCTAACATTGAGTTTTTTAGTTTATGTTTAATATACTTTAGCTTCATAACACGTATATAAGCCTTATTCCCTACCTTCCTTTGAGAGATTCCATTTTAAATTACCTTATCAAAGCCCTCTAACTTAGCTAGAAATTTCTCAAATTTGAAGGGAATTTTCTTTTTCAATTTCTCAAACATACCTTAAATCAATATCAGGTAATGGTTAAAAATTATGGTTTATACTTCTAAACAAGGCCTTATTCTCTAGAAAGTTCACTAACCAATCCATATTTATTAAAGCTCTATCCAATTTCTTGTAAATGAACTAGTTAGAAATTTGTCTATTACACAAGGAGAAGAAGATTCCTTCAAATTTAAGGTCATTGAGTTTAATGTTTTTTGTGCATTCTCTAAAATCATTATAGAAAATCCTTTAAACTATTATTTCCTTAGTTTGAGTTCTAGATAGAGTGCTGTTAAAGTCCCCGAGTAAGATCTAAGGTCCTTGAATATTTTGTTTGATGTTTGGGAGCTTATTCCAAAGCAATTTCCTCTAAAAGAAGAGGTTTGAGTCACACATAATTATGATATATAACTTAGTTTTATCTAACATGAACTAAGCTAATAAGTAAATCATTAGTCATTCATCTCAGTGATATTCACATGGATTCTCCTTGAATCATAAGACAAAACTACTCTGCCATAATGATTGTGTTAGTGGTTAGATATTAGAGTCTAACTCTTATAAAAAAGCATTACGTTTTAGAAATCTTCCTTATTCAATTTGGTCTTCAATAAACTATAAAGAAGGCATATTATCCTTAAAAAATTGTCTAAATAATTTTTATTTTCTTAGGAAATTGATACCCCTTATATTCCAAAAAATGATTGATATGATTAATAGTTTAAGGGGTTAAATCCTTTAAATCTATTATTTCTCCCCAATCTTATCTTACTATCAGTTCTTGAATACTGACAAACATTATAGATCTGATGGCTACACTCTTATTTCCTTAAAGGGTGAAGCATATGGGCTATCTGTAAGACTCCTAACAATTCCCATTTTTGAACCAGTTACTCCATCTAAGGGCTATTGTTCAGGACCTTGTACTATTTGTAATGGGAAGCGCTTCTTTATGTTTTTACAACTGGACAAGTCAAGGTTCGTTAATTCATTGTCCATATCTGGTTAGAGGCTCTACCATTATACCTCTCCACACTATAATGGATTCTTTCATCGTAGAAGGTTGCTGGAATTTTCTAGATCATCTTCAATACCTGCAACCTCATTATTCTCCTTCCTCACTCTGGATACCTTCTCTTGACATAACAGGCCCACACTTACATTATCCAACATAACCATTCAGGATCTGTTTAGGATGAGGAAATTGAAAGTGTTTTGGTATCACATCATTTGGCACAAAATAATCCTGCTAAGAACTTCTTTCATACTATGGCTCATTATACAAAATCGATTGAACACAGCTGATCGGATTAGTTATATGAACATCAATATACTAAACCCCTTATGTCAACTCTAGGAAGAAACTAGAGAACATTTATTCTTTTTATATGAGGGGACTAATTTGGTACAGAAAGCTACTCTGAGGCAATGTAGTTGGTGTATACAAGAGAACACCTTCTTAAGTTGTTAGCATGTGTGTCCAAGTTATATGGAAAGAGAGAAATACAAGGTGATTTATCACCACAGAAATCCTAGAAGGCGTGAAGCAGCTAATGGCATTAACCAACTTTCCCAATAACACCAACATTCTCTAGTTTTGTTATTGATAAGTGTGCATTAGTCTATATTTTTCTATGTAATTGGCATATGTTTTCTTCCCTATTTGTTGATTATTGTTGTAGCTTACGATTCATTTTGTATGTTTTCATTCAGTTTGATTTCCATTGTTCTTCTTTTATGTTTGATGTTAATTTAAGGTAAGAATTGACTATTTTTATGTAGGAAGGAAGATTGAGCAAATTGAAGATTGAGCTAGAGATCAAAGAGGAAAAGAAAAGAGAAAGTTTTCTGTGGCTCCTCTTTTCTGTGGCCAATTCCCACGAATCCGAGATAATATGTGGGGCTTCATTAAATTTAGGGTTTTTAGACTATTAAAGCATAATTAAGCCTCCATCTTCAAGGGGAGACGAAACCCGTCTTTAGAAACACCATCCTTCAGTGAAGAACATAAGTTTGGAGCCTTGAGGAAGGATTGCAGTCAAAGATCATCACCAAATTTGGAGAAAATAACATATCAACACCAAAATTTCCAAATTTTGCCAAAGAAGAGGAGTCCCTTTCCTCAATTTTCTATCAATTTTACTTCTTTAATTTTTTGTAATATGGTTTAATTGAATATTGATGATGTTATGGAGACTATGTTAGGCTGATTTAGTTTTAGGGATTGCTTTTGAACTATTTTGTTAGAACTTCTATTTTATTGAATTGAATGAAAGTGTCTTTGATGATTGTTGATTTTATTTATTATCTTACAATAAATCGAGAAAGTGAGTGAGATTAATTATGTAGGATTGTATAACGAGAGTTGGCGACCTATAGGCATACAATCATCATTTCAATTGATTAGCTAGAAGAGAGATCTCGACAAATTCAATTGATCACCCATAGGATAGTTCCATAAATAGTTGAATCAGTAGAGGCAATAGGTAAGTTGAGAGATTGTCCAATTGATTCCCTTTAATTTGATTTAGACAATTAATTACACTTTGAGAGAGGGTAATTAATACATTTGAAAATCTTAGGTGAGACACAATTCGATTAATAAACTAGAAGGGAGACAAAATAAGGAAAAAAGTAATATCTAGTTTTTAGATTCTCGAGTTTCGATTTTTCTGCATATTAGTACTATTCAGTGTTTGTTATTAGTCTTTTAATTTTAATTTAATTTTTTAGATTTTTTGTATTAAAAAATTTTGTTTCTTAAACAAAGTCTTATCTAAATTAACTGGTGTCTGAGCATCAATCCCTGTGGGATTGATATCCGCTCTTTTTAACTACAAGTCAGGACCCGTTCACTTGCTATGTTTTGAGCGTAAAACAAGTAGATAGGTTTTACCATCAACAAGTTTTTAGCACCATTGCTAGGGATTGATTTTTCAGCATCTTGTTTAATTTAGATTACTTTGATTTAATAGTTTTTTATACTTTTCCTTTTGTAATTACAGGTGCATGAACACAAGGAGCACACGAAGAACGAAAGAAGTGAGCGAAGACAAATTTCCCGACATCAAGAGGCACGAAAGAGAATTATGACGGGCAAAGTATCTTAACTTTTCACAACAAGATATGGCTAAAGAAGGAGAACAAGGAGGACCAGAGAGGACTTTGATGGATTTCATGAGGCCCAGATTTAGTCCTCAAAGAGTGGCGAGACCGGTGGTCTAAGGAAATAATTTCAAGATAAAGCTGGCACTAATCAATATTCTACAAAATAGTGTGTAGTTCTACAGGCTATCTGACAAGGATCTGAACGCCCACAACCCAAATTTCTTAAAGATCTGTGACCCATTTCGATTCAACGGAATATCCAACGATGTGGTGAAGCTAAGACTATTTTCATTCACGTTGAAGGAGCGAGCTAAAGCATGGCATAACTCATTGAACTCAGGCCAAATTATGACTTGGAAGTAGCTTGCCCAAACATTCCTTGCTAAGTATTTTTTGTTAACGAAGATGATGAGGATTATCAAGCAGATTAAAAATTTCCAGCAAAAAGGCAGGGAATCTCTTTTCGAAGCTTAGGAGAGATTTAAAGAACTTCAGAGAAACCATCCCCATCACAACCTATCAAGAGAGTTTCTGCTTCAGACATTCTACAATGGAGTGAATCTGAGCACTAGAGGAACCATCGATGAAGCAACTAAAGGTTCATTAATGAGGAAGACAATGGAAATAGCTCATGACCTTCTGGAGGAGTTAGCGAGCAACAACTGCTTGTGGTTAAGTGAGAGAAGTAGAAGGGGGCAGAAAGAACAAAAAGGTATGATACCCATTGACTCTATTACTACCTTATAGGCTCAGATCATAGCTCTTATGAAGTAGCTGAATAACATGCAAAGAGCATCCTCCTCTATAGTGAAGGTGATGCAAGTTCAATACAATTTGTGCGGACAGAACGACCACGACTCAATAAAGTGTTTCATATTGGGGCTGGTGGTATCGAACAGGTAAATTACATATGCCAGCCACAGCAAGGTAATAACCCATACTCCAATACTTATAACTCAGGATGGAAAAACCATCCAAATTTTTCTTGGAGTAATAACAATGTAGGTGGCCAAGCGAGATCGTAATGACCGCCAGGATTCCAACAAGATCGAATTGTAGCTATGGAGAGTAAGATGGACAAGATAATGGAAGTGTTTAGTTTCAAATTGGTAGCTCAAGAGGAGAATAAAAAGAGGATGTTTTCCAGCCAGGAAGAAAGTTAGAAGAGAATGGAAGAAAAGTTTGACCAAATCGTGAAGAATTATGCATCTTCCATCCACAATCTAGAGGTTCAGGTCAGTCATCTAGCTAAAGCTTTATCTTCTAGAAATGTAGCCAACCTACTAAACAACACCAAGGTCAACCTGAAGAAAAGAATCATGGCCATCACTTGGATAGAGAAAAGAGAAAGTGAGCATGAGGAGAAAGACAAAACTAAGAGAGAAGGACACACTTCTTTGGAAGTCTTTCCAAATGAACTAGTAAGTGAGCCGATCAAGGAACTTAAAATTAGACTTCCACATCAGATTTTTTCTCAATAGAAGTTATCTTCAAGTGGAGTAGTGAGGAATTTTAAGGAGGTTGAGTTAAGTGAGATGATGGATATAACAAATCATCTCTAAACAAAACTCACATTAAATGAACTACTGAAAAAAGATGTCAAAGAGCACATATCAGGAGTAAGTTCACACATAACGCAAAAGAAAAAATACCCAAGGGACTTTTTCATTCCGTGTAGTATATATAGGGTATGATAGATAGGGAATTTATGGATTTAGGAGCTGGTATTAACATGATGCCCTACTCATTCAGTCAGAAGCTAGGTTTAGGAGAGCCAGAGCCCACTAAGACATTAGTGACAACAACTGACAGAATGTTACACTTGCCAAAGGGAATCATTAAGAATGTGTAAATACAGATTGGCAATTTCTTTTTTCTACAGACTTCTACAAATTGGATATTAAAGAAGGCGAGGAAACCCTGATGGTTCTTAGGCGACTGTTTCTCATTACTGCTCATTTGATCATAGATGTTGATGGTGGTGAATTAATACTAAGAGTAGGACAGTAGCAGTTAACATTCAAAGTATTGAAGAAAAATTATCGAGCTCCTTCACCCCTAACGGACATCAAAGAACCTAAACCCCAAGGAGGATGGGAAGATATTGAAGACCCTAGGAATGCATCCAGGAAGAAACGATCACGCAGGAGAAGGTGTAAGAAGGAAAACAACAAGGAAGGTAGAGCCCACACTGTTAGTCCATATACAAAGTCTGAGATCAGCTTCAGTACTACCACCATACTAGTCATTTAAACTACCTTAAGTAGAAAAGGAGAGTCGGGCTACAAATGGTAAAAAAAGCATTGCATGGGAGGTAACCCATAAAATTCCACTCCCTTTCTATTTGTTTTTATTTATTCATTGGTGTGGTTCTTTAGTTATATGCAAGCTTGAATTGAGTTTGATTGATGTTCAATTTGGTCTTTTTAGAATTTTAACTTTTTTCTTTTTGAAATCCTTGATGATAATATTAACTTGATGTGTTTGTAAGTTGTGGGAACATAGAGCACGAATATCAAGCTTTCCAGAAGGTTTGGAATCGTGAGAATCACCAATTCCCATTATCGTTGGAATTAGATTGATTCCCACAATTGTTGGAAATCTCTCCAGAAAGCTTCTAAAGAGAAAACCCACAATCGTAGGATTTATCTCCATAAACCATCCTAGAGGGAAATTTAAACTTCCCTCCCACCTTATTCTTTCACCCACTCTCAAAATTTTCACTCCTCCTCTCTCTAGCCTATGAAAATCCTCCTCCTACTCTCTAACTCTTCATTTTTCCTTTAGATTCTTAGTATTGTATTCATTTCTTTTCATTAATCTTGTAATCCTTTCATCTTTTCATGTATTAATCATTCAAAAACACAAGGATTTGGTTAAGATTTTGCTCTCTCTCTCTCTCTCTCTTAAGAATTACACTCATCTTCTTCTAAATTTTCACAGGTTTTCTTCTTACAATGGCACTAAGGAAGCTAATGGCTAGGAATCCGGTTGATGAACTCTGCTCGTAAGTTTTTAGTGAAGGTAAGCACGATTTGGCAGCTTCTTACCGCTCTCCCTTCCCTATCTATTCAGAAAAAAAGGAATGTGTTTTTGTGACTTTAGGGCTAGAGAAATAGTCACTCCTAGGTATTTTGATTTGAAAGTGCTAGAGAACATAAGAGTGAGATGACAACTTGAGCAGCTTGCTACAAACGAAGGGTGGAATAGGTTTGTTCGGTGTGATTTACCTATTTATGCTACTATAATTTTAGAGTTTTCACAACAATCCGGTACAACCCTAAAATGGATTTGTTTTGGTTTAGGTTAGCTGGAAATGTTTTTAAACTTGATTATCCTATCATACGTGAAATTTTCAGTTTGTTGAATGAAAAAATTTTAGATGGTCACGCTGATTTAGATGTTGATTCTTATTGGAAAACTCTCACAGGTGAAAAATATTTTGACTCACGCAATGCACTAAATTCTTTAATCCGAAGTGCTGAGCATCTACTTTTACACTAATTTATGTGTCCTACTATGTTTAATAAAACAGAAAGCAAAAGATGCTCAGCCAAAGAACTTTTCTTTTTATGGTGCATGGATCAAAAAATTAAAATCAACACACCTTAAAGGATTTTTCGATCAATAGCAAGTGTGGTTAGTAAAAAGAGTTCATCTTTTGGGATGTCTCATATTGCTTCTACTTTGGGTGTGTTTTATAATATTAATGTAGAGAATTTGTGTACAACTCCACATGATATGTTTGACATATCGTATTTGTGATGCTTTGAGACTATGGAGGTCCATTTTATAAAACTTCGAAATCCTCAGGCACGCATAGTAGTGAGGAGTAGGAGGGGCACTAGTACAGCCGCTTCCTAACCCTCCACATCTCGCATAGTCTCGGAGGCAAAGGAAGAATCAGTAGAGGAAGAACAGAGTGCAACAACAATGGTCTATCAACAAATCCTCAACCAGATAGCTACCAATTCTCAACAAATGACATCTCAACTTAATGGGCTCGGCACCCAAATGCAGAAAGTCCATAAGGAATAGTGTAGCTTAAAAGGGAGGTTCCTTAACTTCTATCAAATGAATAATTTTGAAGTCCCTTCATTAACATTATCGCCACCATCATCTGAATAAGCTTTTCTTACCCTTTCACTTTTAAATTTTGTCATTTGTTTTGTTAACTGTCGTTTCATTTTTTGTTTCGTTTCATGTCATTTTCTTTTGTCTAGTTTGATGTCATTTGTTGGTTTTAATTTCTTTTTATATGGTTTAATGTCATCTCCCTTTATTTAAAGGTTGACTTGTCATATTGAGGACAATGTGATCTTTAAGTATAGGGAGATGCCATTGACTTTCTCAATTACATTGTTTGCATTATGTTAAATAGGATGCATAGTTAGGTATATTATGTGCTTTGTGTCAGCAATGGAACCGCATTTGAATCATTCTGATGAATA
Organism: Erythroxylum urbanii; assembly: GCA_027568935.1. Taxonomy (NCBI): domain Eukaryota; kingdom Viridiplantae; phylum Streptophyta; class Magnoliopsida; order Malpighiales; family Erythroxylaceae; genus Erythroxylum; species Erythroxylum urbanii. The sequence continues at coordinate 10,411,481 of JAOQML010000197.1, forward strand.
TTTCCATGAGATTCTATTATGTTAGTTGGAATTAGATTGAACGCATGTTTGAACTTGGATTAGGCTACTTGAGTAGAAAGTGAACCATATAGAATGATGAAAAATAGTTGATTACATAAGCTTAGTCTTTACATTTGAGAAATGAGGCAGAACTCCTTTTATAGTCATTCTATTTCTTTGTTGATTGATACGTCCTTAGGTTATCACCTTCAGAACTTGCTTTGATTCAGCTTGAGTCTACCAGATGCATGCTTAATAGAGATGATTTAGGCCCTTTTTGTGTTAACCCATGGCTTAAATGACCTACCCTTTGTATTATCCCTTACTACCCCCGTTGAGCCTTAACCTTTTGTTCCTTGAAAACATCCAAAATTTTAAAACCTTAAACCTCATTAACCTACTCCTTCACAAGCTTAGTTGAGTATTAAGTAATACAATAGTTGGGATCGTTGTGAAAATTTTATCGAGATAATTTTAGTACACTTTTGCCTATGAATTACAGTGTCTAGAGTGCTATTTTGATTCATAGTTCTTCCATATATTTAAAAAAGAAATAAGAAAATGAAAAAAAGAAGAAAAATGTGTTGAAAAAGAAAAGAAAAGAGAAAGGAAGAATAAGTGAGTAGCATCAATAAGTGCAAAGTATAGTTATAATTGTATATCTCGAAGTTATTTTTTGTTATCCCTTTGTATACGCTTTTTACTTTACTAATGCTTGTGCTTAACCCTTTTTCCCTATTTACCCACCTTAACCCTTACCACATTACAACCCTAAATAAGTCCTTTTGATCTATTTATGCATACAACCATTGTAGAGGAGAATTAGTATATTGGCAAGCCTATAGTAGTGTAGCTTCATATGGGAAGTTTGAGCAAAACACTAACCATCAAATACTTAAGAGAAATGAGGGAAAACAGTGAGGAAAATTCATATTACATCTTTACTTACCTTTGAATGATGGTGTTAATTGTTGAGTTTGCTTATGTAAACCAACGAAAAAGTAGTCATGATATGTGTATTAACTTGATATTTGAGTTGGCTTAAATTTGAGGGATTGTATGCTTTGATATTTATGAAAATGAAGTGATAGAATTAAGTGGTTGTATTTATTCTGCTTGAGGACAAACAAAGAGTTAAGAGTGGAGATGTTGATAGGTGTGCATTAGTCTATGTTTTTCCATGTAATTGGCATATGTTTTCTTACATAATTGTTGATTATTATTGTAGTTTAGGATTTATTTTATATGTTTTCGTTTAGTTTGATTTCCATTGTTGTTCTTTTATGTTTGATGTTAATTTAAGGTAAGAATTGACTATTTTTATGTAGGAAGGAAGATGGAGCAACTTGGAGACTGACCTAGAGATTAAAGAGGAAAAGAAAACAGGAAGTTTTTTGTGGAATCATGTTAATTTCCATGAACGTGGGAATTACAATCTGAGACAATACGCGGAGTTTCATTAAACTTAGGATTTTTGGACTATTAAAGCATAATTAAGCCTCCATCTTCAAGGGGAGACGAAACCCTTCTATAGAAACATCGTCCTTGAGTAAAGAACAAAAGTTTGGAGCCTTAAGGAAGGATTGAAGTCAAGGATCATCACCAAGATTAGAGAAAATAGCACATCAACACCAAAATTTCCAGATTTTGGCAAAGAAAAGAAGAAGTCCCTTTATTTAATTTTTTGTCAATTTTACTTCTTCTATTCTTTGTAATATGGTTTATTTGAATGTTAATGATGTTAAGGAGACCATGTTAGGTAGATTTAGTTTTAGGGATTGCTTTTGAACTATTTTGTTGAAACTTCTATTTTATTGAATTGAATGAAAGTGTCTTTGATGATTGTTGATTTTATTTATTATCTTACAATAAATCGAGAGAGTGAGTGAGATTAATTGTGTAGGATTGTACAACGAGAGTTGGCGACCTATAGGCTTACAATCATCACGTCAATTGATTAGTTAGAAGAGAGATCTTGGCAAATTTAATTAATCACCCATAGGATAGTTTAATAACTAGTTAAATCGGTTGAGTTATGAGATCGTCCAATTGATTCCCTTTAATTCGATTAGAGACAATTAGTTACACCTTGAGAGAGGGTAATTAATACATTTAGAAATCTTAAGTGAGACACAATTCAATTAATAAAATAAGAGGGAGATAAAATAAGGGAAAAAGTAATCTCTAAGCTTTAGATTCTTGAGTTCTGATTTTTCTGAATATTGGTATTGTTCAGTGTTCGTTATTAGTCTTTTAATTTTATTTTAATTTTTTAGATTATTTGCATTAAACAATTTCATTTCTTAAACAAAGTCTTGTTTAAATTAAGTGGTGTCTGGGCATCAATCCCTGTGGGATTGATATCTGCTCTTTTTAACTATAAGTCATGACCCATTCACTTGCGACGTTTTGAGTGTAAAACAAGTAGATAGGTTTTACCATCAATAGTTATCCTAGTATAATGTTTTGATTTGTCTCACTACATAGTTACTGATATCTTCTAGCTTAGGGGTATTCCCCCTTGATCACTTTGAATGTTCCTAATTCTATCCTTTATTATTAATATATAATATTATTTCTTTTCATAAAAAAACATTTTTCCTCAATTCTTTTAGTTGGATGGGCTATAGGCGAGCCAACACCATCTTTTTTTAATTTGTTATCTATTCATACATCTTCCTCTAATTGATCCATTATGCTTACACTTCCCATTTCTACATCTTTCAACTTAATAGTTCCATCAGCTTATGGGACACTCTGGACACTCTTCTTTACCTTCCCATCTCTACTATCTAGTGTAATACCAAATGAGGTGTTTTTGTTATTCTTTTTTTTGAGAATTTTCTTTATAGTAATAGTCTCCTCTTTATCAATCATTTCTCCAACTACCTCCTCTATATACACCTCTATATTTTCCTAAGATTTTGTCTCATTTTGTTGAGTATCCTACCTTATCAATTCAATATATCACCTCGAAAGAAAGCTTTCCTAGTGGATTTCCATATCTTACCTTGCTTCTTTGTAGTTGGTTTCCATTAATAAAAATATTTAATTGAATCTTCATATAAGGTATCATTCTCTCCCAATATAGTAGGTGGTATGATATTAAGTAATTAGTTTTTATTTCTACAACTATACACACCTGAGCATAGCCTATTCTCCTTCTCATACCAATAATTTAATATAAATAAATAGGTTTCTCAATGTAGTTGAATAACATACTCAAACCTTTGTTTGACTCACATTCTAAGTGGATATCAAGGAGATTAACCCATAAAGGAAAACTTTCATAAACGATATTATGCAGGTTAATACTAAGTCTCCAAATTTAAAGGAAAATTGGGAGGTTTGTAAAGTTTTAGGCCCTTTCTCAATCAATCTCCTAAATTCTTATTCTAATGAAAATTGAAATTAGAAAATTTTCTTTTTTTATAGTAAAACTTTAGTTAAACCTCTACTTTTCCAAATTTATAAGCCTGGACATTAATCATTATGAAAGGAGGATGTTTCCTATTGAAAAATTCAATAACTATCACATTCCAATTTTTTGATTTGGCCTTTATTACCTACACTTTAAGGAAAACTATGCTCATGTCCCCTTATTGGATTTAAGGTAGTACTCCAATGAAGCATTATAATAGTTCCCTGTAATGTATTTCTAGGTTAAGCAAGGCATGAAGGAAGGAGGTTGAAGGGTTTCTTGGGAATTTAGGGGGTTAAATTTTGGAGGAGCTTAACCAGCTAAGAGGATGGTATCATTTGAACTAAGTTAAGTTGATTCAGATGGGGAATAATATAAGAGGGGTAACAAAGTCATTATAACATAAAAATTATGACTTAAATTTAGATATTTGATCTCTATAGCTCAAAACAAAAGCCTGCGATTAACATGTTTAGTGGGTTTTAGAAAGTATTTGCTAAGAATGGTAATATATTAGAGGCCAAAGAAAGGAAGGATAGCGAAAGACCCTTAACTTAGTTTAGAGTAAGTTAGACAACAAAGCATTCTACCTCTTCAAGGAAAATAGAAAATAATAGTGATGTAAACGGAGTGAGTATAAAGTAAAGTGAATAAGAAATGTAAAAAAGCAATATCAAAGAGCCAGGGAAAAGGTGAAGAAGACAATGGAAGGAGGAAAAGAGTTTAATGTCTTAGTTTTCCATGAGAGACCCACCCGATTAGAACCCGGCTATAATGAAGGAGCATTATTGCTTTGATTTTTGATTATTCTATCCTTAGTTTCTTATCCTTGCATTAAATTAATATTACCCCTAAGTCCACTAATGCCTTATTTGTTAAAGACACCACCATTATAGGAATTAGAAAAAATCTCTGTATCCTTTAGCTTCGGCTGTAGAATGGCTTAGAAGGTGTTGTTGTCCTCTTCATCTAATTCTACTAAGAAACTCCCTCCTTTACCTTTTCCTCATCTTCAACTTGTATGTTAGCTTTTTCTTTCATATAAGTGGTCAACTCCTTCTCAATGCTCAAAGTGATTACCTTAATATGGTTTCTAATATTATGCTTAGTGTCATCAGGCAATATCCCTTGTTGTCTTTTAGTTACGAATTTTTCTCAATTGAATAATTTTAGTTTCAAGGTTTTGCATTAAATCATCTTGATTCTAAAGATAAGATGTAATATATTATATAAAATCTCTCAAAATTTCTCCTATAATTGGCTACTTCTCTTAATGTGGTTGTTAGAATCTAGGTGGAGTTTGCCTTTGAGCTACTTGATTGCTCCATGAAAAGATTGGGTAATTCTTCCACCTTAAATTATATGTCTTTTTTTCAAATTAAATAATAATTCATTAAAATTCCATAAAAGGCATCAAATGGGATAATTACAAGGCAATATGGAATTATAAGACAAAATTACTAGAAAAGTACAGGTGCATCACTATTTTTCTGGTATCCTGGGGACATTTTGAAAGATTATAGGTTCCATTATCTTTTGGAAAAGGAACCTATTTTTCAAAAACTTGATGAGGTACCAATGTCTCTTCAATCCAACAATGGATTATATGAGAAAGTGTATGTCTGTCAGTTTTGGCCTTGCTAAATAATCTTTTATTTCTCTCCATCCAAATCGTGTAAACTGAATAATTCGGGTTAAGACTTAAACATGTCCTGCCTTATCCTAAGGTGTGATACTTATCTTTAACCAAATCAATATGTTCTCCTATTCTGTCTCAGGGCAAAAAAGGTTCAAATTGTGATGAATTCTAACCCAAATGGAAACTTTGTATTGGCATTTGAAGTAAAGATGTTTAATACTTTCAGTTTCCAAATTGCATAACCCACATCGGACATCATTAAAAAAGATAGGTTCATTGGAACCAATCATGTTGGCTTTTGTTTTTCAATCTTCTTCTAGCTATTAACCATGTGATAAAGGATGCCTTCGACTTCAGAGATCATTTCCAAACAATATTAAACTAAGGAATGAGAGATATATGAAATCTGGGGGCTTTGAGATAAGAAGAGTTGGAGAAGTCCTCCTTATTATTCAAAGATCATATAGGATGATCATTTAAAAAAGGATTAGACAAATAATTGGGAAATTAGCCTTAGAGTCTTTCACCCTCTTACTGAAAAAAATAGGAGTTATGATCTATAACACAACTGACTTGATCTTGATAAGATATACCATTAGTGAGATTAGAAATATCATCTCTTAGAAAGAGAGTACTAAGAGATGTCCAATTATCAAACCAGAACTAGGTGCTATCACCTTTCCCCACCTTAATTTTTATGAATGGATATATAACTTGTCTCTTTCTTACCATTTGAATGAAATGCAATGCGTATTCTTTCCTTTTGGAAATCCTCCATAAGCTAGAATCTTTAAAGTAAAATTCATTCATCCACTTCCACCATAGAGATTATTTGTTTTTAAATACACTCTAAATCCTTTTGACCACTTTCATTGTTTGAAAAGTTTGGATTGTAATGAAGCCAAGTCCCCCCTCTTTCTTCCTTTAGCAAATTTTTTTCCCATATGACCTCGGCATTTCTTAAGTTGTCACTCTTTTCAAATTAAAGAAAAATTTTAATGCATTTCTCAATTTCCCTGTTGATTCTTTTGGGTAAGAATAAGTGTGAGTTCTGATCTGTATGTAGGTTATTCAACACAGAAATAATGAGTTGTACTCTTCTAGCTTATGAAAGTGCTCAATTCTGTCAAAATTTTATCATTTTTCTATACTTCTTGAGAATCATTAGACAATTTTTATATTTCAGCTTCATAAAAGATATGGTGACACTGAGATACTTATTGATACATAAACTAGAAAACATTAAAAAACCCACAAGGGCACAGTGTAGTGTGGAGACTAAGGAATAGTTAGCCCCACAGCAAAAGCAAAATATAATCTAAAAAAATAAATGAGTGAGAGAAAGCTCCTTATATTTGCTGTGGTATTTGAATTCAGCATTTCTAGTGCCATTGATACAAATAATTCTATTAAGAATTTCCATAAAAGTAATAAAGAGTTAAGGAGAAAGAGGATCTCCTTATCTTATTTCGTTGGTTCCCTTAAAAAGTTTAGAAGGTGAATCATTAATAAGAATGCTATACAAAGGACTAGAGATACTAAGTGAATTGTAACACCCCACTCCCGCAAAACCCGAACCCGATATTGACAGTGATACCCGAATCCGTGCCCCACGAGGGTGGCGTGTCACATCACTAACAAAACTCAGTACACTTTTTTTTTT